>ML685815.1:8762766-8792910 GCA_007922175.1 Pelusios castaneus
CATCTGCACTCCTCCCCCACTCCACACTCTTGTTCATCAGACAAAGGACATCTTTTCCCAGGGACTTCTCAGGGTTCCACCTCTCCGCCCACATTGCCTGTTAAATCTCATCTTCAAAGTGTTTGGGTTCCCTTTGTCTCTCGCCCTGTCCTGCCCCCGGGTGTCTCTCTGGCCATGAGGCTATGCCATGAGACATTCCCCTCAGAGGGAAAGCCTTCTCCTGATGAACAGCATGAGAAGTCACTGCCACAATCCCAAACCTTGAACAGGGAGCAGAAAATCTCTCCCGTTTCTAGTCTCTCACCCCAGCTGCCCCACCTGCTTTTTGCTACCCCGAGGTTTCTTGAGGCCCACAGTACTTGGGAGCCTCATGAAATAAACCTGCCTTTACAGTGGGTCCTCACTTGAAGGGGAAACTGCTCTTAGAACCATTTTGCTAGCTTTCCACTGCGCTTTGTGAATCCATGTTCTTCTTCCAGGCTACAATCCCTGAGTCTAGATATTGTATTCTGCTTTGTTTTCTAGTGCCAGTGTGGGGAAGGTCTCCTTCTGCTCCTGTGATTGCTGATCTTTCCCCGATGGTTATTGGAACAACACATCACACTAGCTCATTCTGCAGGCAAAGCTTCCTCAGACCCCCTGCAATTCCAGATCTGCAGGATGGACTGCGACAGCTCTGTTATGCCAGAGCTGCCAAAAACTGTCCCTTACAAATACTGCCTCTTTTCTTTCTTAGCGTTTATGGCTACTTCATTGGCCATTACATGCTCCTTACCTCCCTTCCAAACCCAATGGCTTGCTTTCCTTCCAGTGTCCCCAAAGAATTAGGTGAGTCCAAATTCCTGCCTGTTCCAGCTGCAGCTGCCTGAAAGAGCCTGCATGGCCACAGGTATCCCATCTGGCAGGCTAGGGCATGCCCACAGCCTCTTTGGGCATGGGGATGCGGGGTTGGAACTGTAGAACATTTTCTTTCAAATGTGTTTTGATTTGGAATCTTTTTGGTCTTTTTTTCCCTGCCCCGTATAATTTTAACCGCATGTCATTATAGAATAATGTAATAACAATGATTACTAGCACCAAACTCTTATCATACATAGCCAACGTTTCCCTGGCTTTTGATGCATGTTTACTTTGCTGTCTTGGGTCTCCCTGTCATCATGTATTTGTCATGGATTCACTGATTCTGGCTCTCCCCTGATGTGCAGTTTGTGGGTCACCTATAGCAGTGCCCGTGGTGTGTAACACCCACTCCAGAGCAAAAGGGCAGCATTTTACACTCCTACACAGTGTGGGACTCCAAGAACTGGGCCCTGAGATCTAAAGACCGGAAAGGATAATGGATAGCATGAAGTCTGGTCTCCTACGCAGTTCAGGCCAGAGAACAACCACAGGATGTCAGGGCTCTGTGAGGTGCCCTATAGAGTGCCTTGTATTCATCCTCTTGCTGTGGGGCAGGGCTTGCTCCACCCTCAGACTCACAGACATCCCAAAATTTGTGAAGCTCCAAGGGGCCCCAGACTACTGCACTTCTGTGGTAGCACGGGCCCTCTCCTTGGCTGCAGAGCTTCACTGGAGCCATGCTTTGCAGTACTGTCCTGGCTGTGGCTGCTCTCAGAGGGGGGAAAGGATTGGGTGTTTTTAAGAGTTTTCCTGTTTCCTTTTGCTGTCTGGGTTTCTAGAAGTCAGGTGTTTTTTTAAGCAGGATTTGCACTGGCTTTTCATGATTTCTCTAGCTTTTGCTCATAACCAGCAATACAAGAGTCTCTGTACCCAAGACTTTTAAAAGAACTGGCCAAGGGGCTCTCCACACTGTTGATGAGCATTTTTAACATCTCATGGAATACTGGGGAAGTGCCAAAGGACTGAAAAAAGTTAATACTGTGCCAATATTTACAGAGTACAAACAGTAAAACTAGAGTAAACTATAAGTCTGTTAACATGATCTGTTAACCTAACCCGATCCTGGAAAGGCTGATATAGGGCGAATTTAATAGAGCATTGAAGAATGGTGCCACAGTTAATACCGGTCAGCATGGATTTATGGACAACAAGTCCTGCTAGATTAATTTGACAAAGATTTTGGATGAGATTGCAAGTTTAGTTGACAAAGGTAACTGTTGACATAATATACTTGACGTCTGAAAGGTGTTTGGCTTAGTCTTGGATGACACACTCATTAAAAATAGTATGATACAAAGTCAGTGTAGCCCCTATTAAAGAGATGAAAACCTGGCCAGCTGCAAGCTCTAAAATGTAATTCTTAATGGGGAATCAGCATCCACCATAGATCCTGCACTGCTCTGGTGCTGGCCTGGTGCTAGTCAATATTTTTAGTAATTCTCTGGAAGAATATATCAAAGTTTTGTTGGTAAAGTCCACAGATGACAGATAAACTGGGGAACTGAAAATGATTGATAGCTCTGATATACAGGACAATTGGAATTGCTCAGTAAACTGGGCTCATTCAAATAATATGCATTTTATTACAGCCACATTCAATGTCATGTATCTATGAACCAAGACTTCAGGTCATGCTGCCAAGGTAGGGGACTGTACTCTGAAAAGCAGTGACTCTTCAAGGTGCTTGGGGACATAGGACACAATGAACCAAGTATGAACTGTATAGCTAAGAGGTGGTGGTTTTTAATGGCACTGAAGAGACCATTATCGGAATACTGTATCTGTTTCTGGTGTGCATGCATCAAAAAGGATGGTGAAAGCATGAAAAGGGTTCAGGAAAGAGTGATAAGTAAGATATGAGGCTTGAGCTCAGCCTATTTAGCATAACCAAAAGAGGGTTATGAAGTGGCTTGATCACGGTTTGTAAGTACCATCATGGGGAGACTTTTTATTTTTGATGGAGGGCTCTTTAATCTAGCACAAAGAGGCAGAACAAGATCTGATGGCTGAAAGCTGAAGCTAGACAGATTCAAACTACAAATAAGGAGGATATTTTTAATGGGGGAGGGTAATTAACCATTGAAACAATTTGCCTGGGAACAGGCTGGATTCTCCATCACTTGGAATGTTAAAATCAAGACTGGGTCCCTTTTTCTAGAAGATTTGCTCTAACTGAACCAGGAGTTCTGGGTCTGGTGCAGGAACTGCTGAGGGGTGACAGAGAAGTGAAGGAGGGCTTTTTGGCTTGTGTAATGTAGGAGTTCAGCTAGGATGATCTGAGTGGCCCCTTCTGACCTTAAGCTCTATTAACCTGGTGAATGGGCTGCAAAATGCAGCACTGGTGCACTACACACTTGCTTCATTACCAAAAAGTGAAGCTGGGTGCAGGTAGGTTGAACAAGTGGAATTTTATTACATCATGTGCACTGCTCTGTCCAGGTGGCTGAACAGCTTCCAGCCAAACTCCATCACATGGCCTGTTTCCCCAATGACTCGTCAATAACAGCCCATCCTGGGACACGGGCCCTCTGACTCCAGTTGGGTGATGCTGAAATGAACCCACAATAGATTGCATCAATCCTGGAATCCAGACATCCATGGCAACGGTGGCCACGTTTGACCCCATGCCATGCCCCTTGCCTCTGGGGGGAGTGTTTTTTTGGAGGTCTTGGGAAGCGATGTGCCACGGTTACTGTGGAACAGTCACTGCTCATGTTCATGATGTATTCTGAGTCTCAAGATAAAGACCTGAGCAAGTTGGATCAGAGATACAGGAGGAGTCTGGTTAGCCACGCAGTCTCTCGGGGAAGGCATGGCAATATGAGCAAGCCGTGAGTGCTCCTCCTCCCTTCTTCCCCTCAGCCTTTGGATTTGTGCAGTTGCAGGTTGGGACTCACAATCCAGTGTCACTCTCCAATGGCAAAGACCCAGCTCCCTATCAGCCTGCAGCATGAGCCAGCAGGGTTTGGCTCTCCTCCCAAAGGCCTCGTTGGGCAGGCTGTTTGCTTTTCACACTCTGGAGCCCTCACTCACCATCTCCATTGGTGGTACAACCCTGAGTTCAGAGGCGTAAGCCTCATTCACATCAGTGTCCGTAGACCGAGGATGAGGCCTGTACCTGCTCTGATCCAGCCAACTGCCTGATACCTCAGTGTCTGCCAAGAAAAGCTCTGATGCGGGCCAGCTCTAGAATCTGTATATCACACTTTCTGAGAGTCACTGCCATCAGAAAATGCTGTTGTTATTTAGTCTCTTCCTGTCTTTTAGCAACAAGAGTCGAGATCTCTAAGTTCCTTTGAGTGAACTAGTGCATTTATGCAAAGAGCAGTCTCCAAATCAGTGGCAAGAAGTTGAACGGATGCTATAGACTGCTGTTTCATGTTTTTCTTTGGAGTTCTGGAGGATGTTTTGGAGACCTCTTCCTCTCCATCTTTTACTCACACCCTTGGACACAGCCCTGTTATCCTCAGCTGACTCCCCTAAACTTCTAATCCTTAGAGCTGAGGGGAGTGAGCAGAAATTAATATTCCAGGTGTTCATACTTCATGTATCAGCTGCTAACAGATTCTTACTGCCTGCTTTGGCGGCAAAGAAAGATCGGGCTTGTTCAGTGCCTTGTCTTTTGCCCCAGTAGTACATTAGAAGCAGCTAAAATAGTACCCAGTCCTGTTCCTCGAGGATGTGATATGTGTGAGTGTGTGAGAAAGAGTGTGATTGTGTCCTCTGTCTATGGCACCTTGCAATGTGAGGCTGCTTGCTGAAGGGCAATGCAGTAAGGTAGGCCAAACTGATGTCAGAGTGAGTCACACACACTGTGCTCTCCCATGGACATGTTACATGTGTGCTTTCCTTCTTTGCTGCTAATCTCAAATCTCCTGGATGGGAAATTCACATGGTGCACATTGTGCATGGAGAAGAGAGAGAAGACAGAGCCATCATTTATGGACACTGTGAGTCAGATCCTTAGCTGCATTGAGTTTGCATTTAACACAGCTGATGAGAGAGGAGAAGGTGAAGGAGAAGAACACGCTCTCTCCAGTACTCCAGCCTCAAGTCTTCCCTCCACCATCTCCGCTCATGGCAGGAATCGAACAAACATTCTAGGGTGGCTCCTAGCAACCAAAGGGGCCCTTACAGAGTCCTCATCACTGTCTTCTGGCCAGCCACAGGCTTTCCTTGCCCTAGAAACTGTTACATATCAAATCATATGAACTGCATGCATGGCCTAACATTCTCTTCACCATGTAACCATTCTGTTTACGTGCTTGGACACCACTGTAGGCAGCGCCTTGCATGTAAGAATGCTTATCGTTAATTGTAGTGCAATTCTTTCTCTGAGATGTACATCTAGATCACCAGTCAAGTCTATTTACTGCCTTTAGCTCGCTTAGTGAAATCATTCTGGGGTTGGAGCTACTGCCTGCAAGTTATAACTACATATAAACCAAAAATATTACAAAGTGTCAAAATGCTACAGCATCGCAAAGGATTTGTGTCTCCAGATGGGCCCTGCACTCTGAATTCCTATTTACGGGCACTCCAGCTTTCTCCAAAAATCTCCGTTTTGGCTGACTGTTTCATGACTGACCCAACCCAGAAGTGTGTGCTTTTAAAGTTGGTGCATTTCCCAGTTATCTCACTATGATTATATAAGAAAGACAGAAAGAAAATTCACCTAGTTTTCATAGTCTGCTTTTAACTTGGATTATTCCAAACCAGCATTGATTAAAACTTCAGCCTTGGCCTGTGCAGAATTCCGAGTGAGGCTTGGTGCCTCTGCCATGGCTGGAAAACATTTGTTTTGAAATAACAAAGTTACGGCCATTTAAAAACAGTGCCTGAGCATGCACAGCATGGTATGTTCTTGCAGTGCAGAACATGCCCCAGGCTGCCTTGCTGCTCCAGAGAATCTCACCTACGTGCATGTGGCAAGCCGAAGAGCTGAGTGTGATTCTGGGTGACATAATTAACAAGAAGCATATAGAGGGCTGAGGCTCAAGGAATGTTTAAAAAGATCCTTCAGCAGGCCTGGTGCCTCTTGAACAGTTTGGATCATTGATTCAAGGAGAGCCCTGCACAACTCTGCCAGCAGCAATAGCCCTTCTTAGCATTTCAAACTGTCACCTGGACTAATGGTGTAGTGGTGAGGTACAACACGATGGCGCTGAAAGGACTTAGTTTTCTCTGCAATGCATCTTTACATTTGTAGGGGCCAGCTATCTACAAGGGAAGCAACCATTTTGTGAGACAGAGTCTGTGCAGGATGGCAGAGGAGTCACACACACTGAGGTCCCTGGCAGAGACTTTACTTTTGTTCTTTCTTGTTTTATTGTTTCTTTTTAAATTAAATACAGTCATTCAGCTTAAAGGAAGTAATTGAGCAATGTGTATAGAAAAATGTAATAACTAATGAATATTGGATTATTCATAGAGGATGAAATTCATCGCTATGTAGAAGGCCTACATAAGATGGAAGGCATCACCTGGGCTATGTGAGAATCAAGTTGTGTCTAGGCCCCAGGCGGGCCCTTTGCAAAGGGGAGAAGAGAATCTGTAATAGTTTAACTTGTAACCACTGAGACTGGCACAGGGGCTATGTCTACACTGGCAATTTAAGTCGACTTAGGAGGGCTTAAGTCGACTTAAATTAAGCCACATCCACACTAGGCTTTCATTAAGTCAACTTAAGAAATTCCTTAAGTCGACTTAATGAATGCTTAAGTCAACTTAATAAGAACCACCTATTAGGTCGACTTAAGCCTGCTTAGGTCGACCTAAGCCCAGTGTGGACATTTAAGTCAACTTTGTTAAGTCGACTTAAGGTTGGTTAGGTAGACTTAACAAAGTGGACTAAATAGACTTAAAGTTAAGTCGACTTAGTCCACTTTGTTAAGTTGACTTAATAAGGTCGATTTTAAGTCGACTTAAAGTTGACCTTATTAAGTTGACTTAAGAAAGTCGACCTAATTTTTCCTAGTGTAGACATAGCCAGGTAGCCTGAGTCCATCCATCCAACCAACCAGGTTCTGAATCCCTTGCATCTTCGAACAGTCCGAATTATTTGTCAAATCAACTAAAATAACAAATATCTTTGAGAAAAATCAGATGCTGCCACAGGCACTTCATGAAGGGAACAGGGGCAGCGTTATCGACTCCATTATTTGCTCCGATTCCCCCAGCTCCATCCCAGTACAATTAATCACAAATCCCCAGCAGCCAGCTCCTTTTGGGCTGTGAGTGTTCCAACCTCACAAGTTAGGACTTGTTAATACAAGGCTGGGAGACCTCCAGAGAAACAGAGTCTTTGGGAATTAGCTCCTATGCCACACAACCAGAGAGAGCAGAATGTCTCTGAACTGGGCCAAACTACTCCAAACCTCTGGGCAACTCTATCTTGAAGCTTTCCTCTTTTCCTGTTCCCTTTGTGATTCCATGTGAAATGCCATGGTAAAAGAACACTCAGGTGGCACAGCAAGTTCACAGAAGTCAGGAAATAGCAGTGTTAAGTTTCTATATAAGCTTTACTCTGCTCCTTGTGGATCTGAGGCTACTCTCCCAGTGCAAATCAAGATGAATCCTGGTGTAAAATGAGTAATTTGACCAAAATCAGCAGGTTCCCCAATATAAAATTGGTGCACATGAGAGGAGAATCGAGGCCATCAGGTGCCACAGAATCCTCACACCCCATTTCCACAGGTCACCTTCCTTAGAGGGGTGAAAAGTCCCCCTG
Organism: Pelusios castaneus; assembly: GCA_007922175.1. Classification (NCBI taxonomy): domain Eukaryota; kingdom Metazoa; phylum Chordata; order Testudines; family Pelomedusidae; genus Pelusios; species Pelusios castaneus. The sequence continues at coordinate 8,770,397 of ML685815.1, forward strand.
TGAAGGTCAGCACAATGCATAGACACCTCATTAGTTCCACTAAGCCCTAATTTGGCAGGGACGAATTTCACTGTGTATGAGGCCAGGTGAGCTGCCATTGACACGTCCAGTCTGTGTTGTCAAGAAGGCAGGAGTCTGCACACCAGATTCTCAGATGTAGATAATACAGTATCCCCTGCACCCCTGGGCACTCCAACACCAGCCCCACACTCTGCATCTTCTCAGCTGAGCTTCCCAGGGAAAACACACGAAAGCCCAAAGTGTCACTCAGGGCCTGCCTTGCTCACAGCCTGCCTTGCTGAGTCACCCTTAGTCCCAGAAAGAAGCAGGTTTGAATTAGCAGGCAGAGCACAGAAAAAGCAAACACACAAGTTTTGGGGAGGCAGAAGTGAAAGCAGATGTGCAAGGAGACCGGGACGGGAGGCTGAAACTGAGTCCAGTCACTTTTATATAATTTGGTGTCAGTGACTTTGTCACACAGCAGTTCAGGAAGGAAACAGTGAGGTTTAGAGCCTCAGGGACCAGCAAAGGCTGATCAAGTCATTGTTTGGGGCCAGGGTGGGATGGTATTTACGGCACATTGGATCTGATCATCACTGGAGAATGAAAGTGCCAACAACTTGTTTGCCACACAGTAGTTGATAGCTGGCCACCTGTGCAGGGAGTATCAAAGACTGCCCTGGAACTGAAAGCTGTACCGTGACGAGTGTGTGTGTGAGAGGGAACTTACTGATTCTGCTTGCAAGTTAGGGAGCCTCCGCAGAGAAGCATGCCATCACAAGGTGGGATGAGTTAACGTAAGAACAGCTGCACTGGGTCAGACAAATAGTCTATCTAGCCCGGTGTCCTGTCATTCAACATAGCCAGTGCCAAATGCTTCAGAGGAATGAACAGAACAGGCCAATTTTGAGTGATCCACCCCTTGTTACCAGGCCCAACTTCTGGCAATCAGAGGTTTAGAGATGCAGAGAGCATGGGGTTGCGTCCCTGCCTATCTTGGCCTGGAAATGAGTTCCACAGCTTGATTGTGTGTTGTGTGAAGAAATTCTTCCTTTTGTTTGTTTGGTTTTTTTTACCCTGCTACCTATTAATTTCATCGAGTGCCCCGTGGTACTTATGTTATTGAAGAGGTAAATAACACTTCTCCATTCACCTTCTCCACACCAGTCATGATTATAAGGAGTTCAGAGCTAAGGGGTAGCTGTCTCTATTCTAAGATGAACAGTCCAAGTTTTTTTAAATCCCTCCTCACATGAATCTGGTCCATGCCCCTAATAATTTTTGTTGCTCTTTTCTGCATCTCTGTTCCTTTTCCAATTCTAATATATCTTTTCTGAGATGGGGCCGTGTAGCAGGGCACTTGCACACTGCTCTGCTCTTCCATCCCCCTCTGGACCAGAAGATCCATAGTCACGAGTGAGTTATTTAATAATATGTGTTAGAATCTCCCACCACCATACAACATCTTGCCCCAGACTGTCATTGCAGGGACTCCTCAGCTTGAGGGACTCCAAAGGAGCCAGGCAATGCATCCATACTTCTCCTGGCCCTTTTCTCCTCTAATCCTTGGGGGACCTCACTATTTACCTCTCTCCTTTGTGGAAACTGACCATTTATTTCTACCCTTCATTTCTTTTCCGTTAACCCATTACTGACCCATAGATCATACAATCATAGAATTATAGGATTGGAAGGGATCTCAAAGTCATCTAGTTCAGTCCCCTGCACTTACGGCAAAATGAAGTATTATCTAGACCAGGGATTGGAAATCTTTGCCAGCCCCTATGCCAGCCCTGCCCCCAAAACACGCAGAAGGTCTCTCTCTAGGTCTGGTTTATAAACCCTCTTGGCTGGGAGGCTGCTCAGCTTGTGTTTCTATGCAGCTGCCTCTCCTCAGGCAATCAAGCTTTGCCCAGCTACCTGCTCTGCTGCCCCGGTACTAGCTATACTAGTGTGGCAGGGGGCAGATTGTCCCTGCCCCCCACACACCGCGCAGTTCCCTATCACAGATGACCAGAACTGCACACAGTATTAAAGGTGGGTGTACCATAGGCTATGTCTACAAAACTACAAAAAGTTAGGTCAACTTTAGGTCGACCTAAAGTCAACCTTATTAAGTCGACTTAAGAAAGTGCTTTCCCTAAACGGTGACTTAGTAACTCGACCTAACTGCCCTTAGGTCGACCTAAGGAGTCGATTTAAGGATTAGGTCGACCTAACCAGCGGTTCTTATTAAGTCGACCTAAGCTTTCATTAAGTCTACTTAAGGAATTTCTTAGGTCGAGTTCATGAAAGCCTGGTGTGGACAGGGACTAAATTAGGTCGACTTAAGCCTCCTTACGTCGACCTAACTTGCCAGTGTAGACATAATCATAGATTTTATACAATGGCATTGTGATATTTTCTGTTTTATTATCTGTCACTTTCCTAATACTTCCTAACACTTGGTTAGTTTTTTTGACTACTGCTGCACACTAAGTAGACGTTTTCAGAGGACAATCCACAATGACTCTAAGGTCTCTTTCTTGAATGGTAACAACTAACTAAGATTTCATCATTTTATAAATATACATAGAATTATTTCTTCCAATGTTCACTACTTTGCACTTATCAGCATTGAATTTCATCTGCCATTTTCCCTCCATTGTAGTGAGATCCTTCTGTAACTCTTTGCAGTCAACTTTGGACTAACTTTCTTGAGTAATTTTGCATCATCTGCAGATTTTGAATCTTCACGCTTCAACCTGTTTTCTACCATGTTAATGAATATTTTGAACAGCACAGTTGCCAGTACAGATCCTTGGGGGACCTCACTATTTACCTCTCTCCTTTGTGGAAACTGACCATTTATTTCTACCCTTCATTTCTTTTCCGTTAACCCATTACTGACCCATAGATCATACAATCATAGAATTATAGGATTGGAAGGGATCTCAAAGTCATCTAGTTCAGTCCCCTGCACTTACGGCAAAATGAAGTATTATCTAGACCAGGGATTGGAAATCTTTGCCAGCCCCTATGCCAGCCCTGCCCCCAAAACACGCAGAAGGTGCCGGGGGCAGGGCCAGCAGGGAAAAGGAGCCCATCCCCTGCTAGACCCGCACCCTGCTGGGGACTGGGACCAGCAGGGAAACGGACCATGTGGATGGGCTCTTCGCTGCTGGTCCTGCCCCCTCGCTGGGGATCGTGGCCAGCAGGGGAGGGGAGCTGCACATGTGTGCTCTTACCTGCTGGCCCCGATCCCCAATAACAGGACCAGCAGGGGGGAAGAAGGGGGGAAGCAGCTGGGAGCCCTGTGTGCTGCTTGAAATAGGTGTGCGTGCCAGCCTTGGCACATGTGACAGGCATTGCCAACCCATGATCTAGGCCATCTTGGACAAGAGTTTGTCTAACCTGCTATTAAAAATCAATGATGGAAATCCCACAACCTCTCTAGGCAGTTTATTTCAGTGCTTAACTGCACCAAAGGATAGGAAGTTTTTCCTAAAGGCCAACTTAACCCACCCCCTTGCTGCAATTTAAGCTGGTTTAGGATGATTCTTATCCTAATTTCAGAGTTTAAGGGGAATAATTTTTCTCCCTTCTCCTTGTAACAACATTTAAAGTAATTAAAAATGGTTATCATGCCCCTCCCCCCTCAATCTTCTCTTCTCCAGACTAAACAAATCCAGTTTTTCCATCTTTCCTCATAGGCCATATTTTCTACACCTTTAATTATTTTCATTGCTCTTTTCTTCACTTTCTCCAATTTGTCTGCATTCTTCCTGAAATGTGGTGTCCAGAACTGAACTAAATACTCCAGATGATTCCTAATCAGCATGGAATAGAGTGAAAAATTACTTCTTATGTCTTGCTTACAACGCTCCTGCTAATACATCCCCAAATGTTTGCTTTTAATGCAACAATTTTGTACTGTTGATTCATATTTCACTTGTGATCCACTGTGACCCCCTTATCCCTCTTTGCTAGACTTCTTTCTAGGCAGTCATTCCCCATTTTGAATGTTTGCAACTGATTGTTCCTTCCTAAATGAAGTACTCTACATTTGTTCTTATTAAATTTCATCCTATTTACTTCAGACCATTTCTCCAGTTTGTCCAGATCATTTTAAATTTTAATCCTGTCCTACAAAGCAGTTGCAACCCCTCACAGCTTGGTATCATCCACAAACTTTATAAGTGTACTTGCTATGTTATTATATAGATAATTGATGGAGATATTGAACAAAACCAGATCCAGAACTGATTACTGTGGGACCCCATTCAATATGCCTTTCCAACTTGACTGTGAATGACTGATAACTACTTTCTGGGAATGGTTTCCCCACCAGTTATGCACCCAATTTAGAATAGCTCTCTATATATTTGACAAAGTAACTAGTCTTATAGATGGGGTAAGTGGTAGATGTGGTATATCTTGACTTTAGTAAGGCTTTTGATACAGTTTCTCATAAACAAACTAAGGAAATACAACCTAGATATAGATGATATAGATATAGATCGGCAAGGACCTTCTCAGAGAGGTTCATGAGAGTACCTTCCCTCTCATCACATGACAAATTAGTTTAAGAGCTTTTGGTGAGGTACCTTGTCAAAGGTTTTCTGAAAATCCAACTAACTATATCTATTGGATCATCCCTGTCTACATGTTAGTTGAGTCCTTCAGAGAATTCTAATAGATTGGTGAGGCATGATTTCCCTTTACAAAAGCTGTGTTTACTCCTCCCAAGTATATCATGTTTATCTATGTGTCTTATCTTTATAAAGATATTTTATTTATGCTGTTCATTATTAGAGTTTCAATGAGATTGCCTGGTACTCACCTCTGGAGCCTTTTTTAAAAAATAAATTGTATTACATTAGCTATCCTCCAGTAGTTCTGAAATTTCATATTTTAGTTCATTCCCCCCTCCCCCCCCCATCTTTAAGTGTCTGACGAAGTCGGATTTCTCCCTTGAAAGCTCATGTGATAAATTTGTTAGTCTTTAAAAGTGCCACAGGACTCCTTGTTTGTTTTTGCTGAACCAGACTAATATGACCAACACTTTGGAACTAGTCAACATGCAAATTGAGACAAAGTTACATGAGACAGTTAAGGCCAAAGTCCAGCAGCAGTCAAAAAGCCTAAAAGAATGTTAAGATTTACTAGGAAAGGGATAGAAAATAAGACAAAAACATCATAGAGCCACTATATAAATCCACAATACACCACACAGTTCATAGTGTGTCCAGTTCTGGTTGTCCCATCTCGTAAAAGGATATGGTGGAACTGCAAAAGGTTCAGAGAAGGTTCCATACTGTTGATCATAAACAAAGATGGTAAAGGGTATGGAATAGTTTCCATATGAGAAGAGACTAAAAAAAAATAGGAGTGTTTAGATTTGAAAAGAAATGATTAAGTGCAAAATATAATAGAAGTCTATAAAATACTCAGTGGTGTAAGAAAAACAAATAGAGAAATGTCATTTACCTTTTCCCTCAATACAAAAACCAGAGGTCAGTCAATGAAATTAAGAGACAGCAGGTTAAATACAAACAAGAGGATGTAGTTTTTCACACAATTTACAGTTAACATCTGCAACTCATTGCCATGAGATGTTATGAAGGCCAAAACTGTAATCAGGTTAAAAAAAGAACTAGATAAGTTCATGGAGGATAGGTCCATCAGTGGCTATTAGCCAAGATAGTCATGGATGCAACCTCATGTTCGGGATGACCCTAAACCTCCAACTAACAAAAGCCAGGAGAGAAAGACAGGAATGGACCTCTCCAAAATTGTCCTCTTCTGAACACTCCTGTTAAAATTCTGATACTTGCCACTGTCAGAGACAAAAGACGGGGCAATATGGACCATTAGTTTTACCTAGTAGGGCAGTACTTATGTTTTTAATGTGGAGTACATATAGTGAAGAACTTGCTCAAAAAAGTAATGGATGCAAGAGAAGATCCATACATAGCACTATTCAACAGAACACTACTGCAATGTGGAAAGTCACTTTCTGAACTCCTCTACAGAAGATGTGTAAATATTTGATTATCAGATCTAGGACAAAACAACAGAGGACGAAGGAATCTGAGTTAGTAAGGAAAAAAGACTGGGAAAATACAATCAAAGTACAAAATACGATAGTGAATTAGCAGGATGTTCCCCACAGCTAACAAATGAAGTCTTGCTGAGAATCTGATAAGAAGGTCATTAGCAAGGCAACATTACAGTGAACATTTGATGGTGGTTCAGTTCAGTAAAGAAATCTAAATCTAAATCTAACCCTAAAGAGATCTAAATAAGAAGAGATAGTCTATAGAGCAGTGGTTCTCAACCTTTCCAGGCGACTTGCCTCTTTTAGGAGTCTGATTTGTCTTGCAAACCGCTAAGTCTCACCTCACTTAAATACTTGCTTACAAAATCAGACATAAAAATACAAACTTGTCACAGCACACTTTTACTGAAAATTGCTCACATTTTCATTTTTACAATATCATTATAAAATAAATCTGGGACTATAACAATATGGCTGGGACTATAACAATATTTAAAAGGGAACTGGATAAGTTCATGGTGGCTAAGTCCATAAATGGCTATTAGCCAGAAAGGGGTTAAGAATGGTGTCCCTAGCCTCTGTTTATCAGAGGATGGAGACGGATGGCAGGAGAGTGATCACTTGATCATTGCCTGTTAGGTTCACTCCCTCTGGGGCACCTGGGCACTGGCCACTGTCGGTAGACAGATACTGGGCTGGATGGACCTCTGGTCTGACCCAGTACGGCCTTTCTTATGTTCTTATGTTCTTATGTAAATCAATTGGAATATCACTGTTGTACTTACATATCAGTGTCTAGTATATACAACAGTATAAACAAGTCATTGTCTGTATGAAATTTTGGTTTGTACTGACTTCGCTAGTGCTTTTTATGTAGCCTGTTGTAAAACTAGGCAAACAGCTAGATGATTTGATGTACCCACTGAAAGACCTCTGTGTACCCATATAGATACCTGTAGAGATACCCCTAGTTGAGAATCACTGCTATAGAGAAAGTCCTCTGGGAAATGTAGTGATGGTATGCTTCCTGTACTCTGTAGGTACAGTCTTTGGTTTCCTGGGACACTTCCTGCAGGGGCAGAAACAAAGAAACCCAGGACAAGACAGCTGCAGCTACACAGAACAGTGGGACACTTGTTCTTTCTATCCACAGTTACTGCTCATAATCAAGTTTATCCTGATAATGTCCCTCATGCCATAAAGATTCTGCCACCCTTTCCAAGACTCACTTTCACTCCCACTATTTCTCTTCTGGCATATCATTCTGACTGCCCTTCTGCCCCCTTCTGTATATTGTCTCCATCTCCTCTCACCTCCCAATGTAACTTTGCCTTTATTGTGAAGTAAAAAATGTGTCATGTAAATTGCTTTTCAACTGGAAATTGCACTTTCAATGAAACACTACTTTCCCAGAGTTGTCCTATTGACAATTATAACTTTTCATTGAAAGACAAAACCCTGAAAACGGAAAATTTGTATTTGGACGTGCCAGTGCAGTGCCTCATGGGAGTTGCAGTTCAGGTGCCTCCATTCTCCCCTATGGGCTAGATTCCCCATCTGCACTACATGTCCCATGATGCAGCAAAGCAAGAGACTCCCAGAATGCACTGCAGTGGCTGAGCAAGAGGGGGAGACCATGTTGCATCATGGAAGTTGTAGTCCAGCCTGGTAACCCAACCCACAGAGGACAACAAGGGCATGAATACCTGAATGACAGCTCCACGTAATGGCATTTCTGAATCAATTTTTTCAATATTTACACAAATATTTTGTTTTTCAATTTTTCACCAAAAAGTCAAACATTTTCCATGGGGAAAACATACCTTTTCTGTCCATCTGTAGCTGTGATTTGCCCTCAGCACTTCCATCTATGACTGCTAGTTCTATGCCAGCATTTGGAGAGTCCTCATCTGATGACAACATTACATAGCCTAGGCTGTTTAGTTAACCGAGGAACTGGTGAGCTAAGGAGAAAAATGGCATCCACCCATGTCCAGCAGCCTCAGTGGAGACTCTGCTTCCCGTGTATCACAATTGAGTCCTGTTTCTGCACTTCCAAGAGTCCAGTTTTCTCAGGTTTACATGTATTAGCGCTGGCTCCCTTCCAGGCTCTTCATCTGTGAGCAGCCTTCGGCGCAAAGCACAGGTGCAGGGAGACTTCCTTTTCCCCCGAGCACAAATTGCCCTCTAACTCTCTGCACAGCTCAGTGCCCCTACCTCTTAAAGGCTGAGTACATCATTTATTTGCTCTTTTATCAGGAAATGCTATTTGCTGACACAATTTCCCATTCATAAGTGCACAGCTTGGTGGAAACTAAGAAAACCTATCACATGTAGTGTTAATTACTTGGATGATAAAGTTCTGGATCTGTCATATCAGCCCTCAACCTATCCTGTGCCAGGAAAGCCTTTATTTAGCACCAACATTTATCATTGCTAGGCATATAAAGAATACTATTAGCCACTCTGAGCAGTGATAAAATTAGTAGTGTAAACAGAAGAAGTAAATGACCTTAGTGGAGAACCAGTGTTGATTCTGACCCAACACCTACCAGGATGATTAGTCACAGCTGATTAGCTCAGAGCAAAAAGGGCTGCTGGGGCTTGTTTAGAAGTCAGACTCATACAATTTATTTTAGGGAACAGATCTAATTCCCATTTTGAGTTTCTCTATAAGCACTGGATCATCGTCCCATCTCCGCTTCTCCAGAGTCCACAAGTCCCTGGGGGGCTCATCGTATGGAGGACTAAAGGAGCTGAGTGGCAAGTGTGAGTAACTCTCTTGGAAGTTTGACTGATTCCTTCTCCAAATGGAAAGGAAAGCCCTTTATTGTGAATCTTCCCTAGATGAGCACAGGGAGAGGGCAGGCACTGACTCACAGACTCAGACTCATAGGCTATGTCTACATTGGCAAGTTAGTTCGAATTAAGGAGGCTTAATTCGAACTAACTAAAGCCATGGCTACACTAGGCTTTAATTAGTTCAAATTAAGGGCTTCCTTAATTCGAACTAATAAGTTCGAATAGGGTATTCGAATTTAAGGGTTAATTCAAACCAACTAGTTCGAATTAGGCAATGTGGCCATGTTAATTCGAACTAATTTCTTAGTTTGAACTAACTGGCCATTGAAATGAATGGGGATCACTAATTTGAACTAACTTTTTCTATTTCGAATTAAGCTAATTCGAACTAACTAAAATTAGTTTGAATTAGTTAGTTCGAACTAACTAATTTGAACTAATTTTAGCAAGTGTAGACATAGCCATAGACTTTAAGTCAGAAGAGATCAACATGATCATCTAGTCTGACCTGCACATTGTGGGCCACAGAACCTCGCTCACCCACTCCTCTAATATATCCATAACCACTGGACCAAGGGGAGAGGATTCTCAAAGAAGCCTTAGTTAAATGTGGTGAGTGCAGTGCGTAGTGGTGCAGGATGAGCACAAGCAGTGATTTCTCATGGAAGCCCTCGAAACAAGAATGAATGAGTTGTGTGGGCATGAGCCGTGAGCTGGTTCCCTGCACAGGGCTAGAGACAGCTGGTAAGCACTCCAGCATGGTAAGCCAAATTCTCCCTACAAAAAGGTGGCATTCAGAGCTACACAGCTGGGCACCTTAAAATCAAGGAATGCTGGAGTTACATTCAATGGACACTCACGCATTGACGTTATCATGCAGCCTAATTACAGGCTATTTCTCAGATAATACAGTGTCATCCCATTTCCCCCATAGCCCTAGGTCTTTATTATACATGGAGGGGGAAATTGTGCTCCCACTACAGTCAGTGGACATTTTGTGATTGACTTCAGCTGGGCCAGGATCCACCCACCTTATCTCAGAGTACTGGTGTTGCTCTGTGTGAGGCAAATAGGCCTTCGTCTAAAAACAGAGCCCCGAGCTGCGATGTTAGAAGGAGAAGACTCTTTGCTCGGACGTAGTTAGAGGTCAGCCTTTCACCCATTTTGTGGGTCAAAAATTCTAGCCACTGTTGAGCTCTCAACTACCGAACTATATAAGCACCTGTTTGTAAAACAGGAAGTGGTACTCTCTGGGCACAGCTGAGTGTTACACCATATCAACTAGTCCAGTACCTCCTTCTCTGCTCTGCTCTGCTCTACTCTGCTCTGCTCTGCGTGGGAGGCAGCAGCCTTGTTTAGCTCTGAGCCTCCAAAATAACCCAGCATTGTCCATCTCAATGTCAACTGATAGACTTATGGTCCAGTCCAAGAGCTGATACTAGGAGAGTCAAATCACTCCATGGTTGAAGCTTGTTGATACGGTGATACCAATTCAGGCAGATTGCCTAAATCCCTGGTGGTTAAGAAACAGACCGTCGCTTCCTCACAACACAGAATTACAAGAACCATTCCAAACTATTAGTCAAGATGACACCGGTTGTTACATTTCACATTCAATTGACAAACGTAGGTGAAAACAACATCATTTCTCAGGATTAAACATTCAACTCTTATCCATGAAATGTGTCCCCAAGTGATCTTTTAAACAACATAGCTGGTTAGCTTAGAGTTGTTCTAGGTATGTCAGGAAATATTGTATAGACACCATTCTCAGATAGATTCTGCTGAGGTACGCACATCCCTCTACTAACAAAAATTAGGGAAAAAGAAGCTGAAAAGGTGGTTACTCATGCAGGACAGTTGTTACTACTCTGCCAGTTTCAATGAGACTCAGGAAGCTGGTACATGGTTGAAAAGATTAGTCACTGGACTTCTCAGCTGTCTAAACTTGGATGGACCTGCTGCCTGACTATAGGTTCCCTGATTGTTGATGGTGAATCTTATATGTCACACATTATTAGGCTCCTACACTGCAGTGGGCTGTCCAGAGGATGGAGGAAAAACAGGCCTCTTTGTCACTATCAGGGTATCAGATTGCCAGAAGCCACATGCCAGTGGCTGAAGCCGTAAAAGCAGTTTGAAGTCAACAAGCCACTGTTTGAAGTCAACAAGCCAGCACGAAGGCTTCTGTTTATCCTCCACTTTTTGAAGACAGAGCCAAATCTGATGGTTTGACATCAACCTCCGTAGGGACAGGCTGCCGCCATCCTCCATCTCATGTTGTCCAGTTTCCGCTGCTGCATGGGCACAGCACAACACATCCAAAGGCCAGCCCACCAGTGAGGGCGCTGTTCAGGATGCTGCGTGTTCCCTCATTCTTTCTCCTTTGAATTTGCTGCCGAATCTGCTCCTGGCCACAAAGTTGTGCTCCAGAAACCAAACTGCTGCCTTGATGATGTTTCCAGGCTTTATAGTAGCAAGGGAAATGTTCCACACAGGAACGGAGTGTCAGCAATGCAATGTCATCCAGCTGAGTCTGCAGATGGTCTGAAACAACGTGACGTTGACTCTGAAGACTAATGGCTCCATGCACACTTCAGCATTGTTAACTATTTCACTGCTAATTGTTTTAACGTCCAGCGAATGTACTGAGGCGACCAACCAAAACCCAAACTGCCTCTCATGTCCAATGTAAATTCTTCCTTCTCCTGGTGGCCACTGTATCCCCTGCTCCTCTTCCTCACTCCACTCCTCATAGGATGGTGGGCTTCTTGCTGTCTTCCCCATCAGCTGTCTGCCTCCAGATGCTGGCACTGTCTTTTCAAACATCTTGCTCTGCCTCTATGCTCTCTGCATGGTGGCTTTGACTTCCCATTGCTGGTCCCTCGCCATTCTCTGGGCCAGCCCTAGAGGGGAACTAGCTGTGTGCTATGGACGACAATAGATCACTCTCATCACTAGAGCCTTTCCAGATCCCTCAGGGTGACCAGCCATCTCTAAGGGCGGCAGCCTGCCCTGACCCCCTCCAGCGCACTGCTCAGTCTGGTGCATCAGATACTTGCCTTATTTTCCTGCAACTAATTGCACAGGACATTTGGTGAAGATTCATGGATTAACTGCAGGCACAGGGTGCTGAACCCATGCACAGCCTGATCATCAGAGCTGTCTAAGGGAAGATAAACAAACTCTGATGTGGATGTATGCCACAAGGGCTTTCCTCTTGTGCTGCTGATCTGACCCAGACTAAACCCCCATAGCCTGTGCAGTCCAGAGAGCTTTCCCCGCTGCAGTAGCCGGGGGCTGGCAAGTGCAAGAGACAAGCAGGTTGCAGTGGATTAATACAGCCCGGCATGCACAGCAGCAGCAGCATGTGGAAAGCAAACGATTTCCTCCACTCTGGCCTGCACAATTTCCTGCTTGCTCTGCACCTCAGCTCCCATCGCAGGGATGTTCAGTTCTGACTGTCCCCCATCCCTAGCTACTGCCTGTAAATCTTGGCCCTGCAACTTTGAGTCACTCTTCTCAATGGAAATCTCTCTTTAGGGCTGCTCCGGCTTGGACCTCCTCCTTCTGAAGCCATATGCGATGGGATGCATGGTGCTCTGAGCCGAGATATTTGGCTCCAAATTCAGTTTCACGGTAGATGGCTCTTTCTTCTCCTTTCCACTGCCACACGTGGGAGTAAGGCACAGGGGTCACAGCACAGCTCATTGCCAGAAGGGAATGTGCCCTTCATTAGCGTGCTGGCCTGCAGATAACACTGGGGGAGAGGACAGGTGGATGGGAGGAAGGGGGACCCATGGAATCTGCAAAGTTGTGAGTTATGCTATTCCCAGATTGCCAGATTCCAAAGCCAGAAAGGACCACTGTGCTCATTGCGCCTGACCCCCAGCATAGCACAGGCCAGAGACCTGACCCCAAACAGCTCCTAGAGCAGAGCTGTCAGGGCACCCAAACGTGATTTCAAAACTGCCAGGGATGGAGAATCTGCTGTAGCCCTAATAAGTTGTTCCAATAGTTAATTATTGTTAAAACATCGTCCAAAATGTGTTCTCTAGATTCTAGATGATTTTAGATGTGCACGGGGGAGGCCATACCTCCCAACCATTGCACCCTGTGTGAGCAAATTATATTAGAGGGGGGATTAGCAGTCCTTGGGGTCCCAGACAAATATGGCTGTTCCAAATCTGCTGGCCCCAGCCCCCAGTCGGGATGGGGCCAGCAGCAATCTATTGCCAAGAACTGAGGCAGGCCAGGTCGAGTGGAGCAGCCTATAGCTCACAGGAAAAGGCAAGAGCATGAATCCAGGCCTCCTGCTGCACCAGGGCAGAAAGGTAGGACGTGGTCTCAGCTGACTCCAACACACGCTAGCCTAGGGCCCTAGCAGTGTGGGGGTGTCCATCACTGGGTCGGTGGGGCTCTGGCCGAAACATGCTGATTGGCGCTCCAGCACAAGCACAGTTGGACCCCTGGGCTTCTTCCTACCCCACCCTATGTGTACATGGGTCTCAGGGTCATCCTCCTGCCTCTACTGTGTACACAGCCAGCAGTAGCCTGAGCATTTCCTTGGCATTGGGCATCTCTGGTAATTCCAGTTGCTCAGGGTCATCACAGGAAAAGCAGAAGTCACTGGTAAGCTCAGGGGCAGGCAGCAGGCAGGAAGCATCTGTCCCTCTCAGTGTCCGCCCCTCAATAAGGTACAAGACCCAGCTCTTATACTTCCAGTTCCTGTCCCACCCCTCTGCTTCTGGTCTGGTGGGTGTGCACTTCCTGGTTCTGCCCACCAAGAGGTGGATGGCTCTCTCTCTGTGTCAATCTTAGAGGGAGGCCACGCCTCCCTGCTACCTACACCTTATTTCCAGTCTGAATTTGTCTGTCTTTTACTTCTAGCCATTGGACTGTGTTAGACCTTCTTCTGCTAAATTGAAGAATCCTTTATTGAATCTGTTCCCCCATGTACTTACAGACTGCGATTGTCACCCCAAACTTCTATTTGTTAATCTAAACATACTGAGCTCTTTGAGTCTATCACTATAAGATGCGTTTTCTATTCCATTAGCAGTACTTGTAGCTCTTCTCAGAATCTTCTCCAATGTATCAACATCTTTTTGGAATTGTGGACACCAGAATTGGGGACATTATTCCAGCAGTGATTGTACCAGTCTGAAATACAGAGGTAAAATAACCTCTCTGCTCCTACCTGAGATTCCCATCTATGCATCCAATGATCTCATTAGCCCTTTCGGCCACAGCATGCACTTGGACCTTATGTCCAGCCGGTTATCCACTACCTTACTGAAATATTTTTCAGGGTGACGGCACATATTGTTTGCTTGTGCCCATGTCACCAAGCAATCCAGAATAGTCTGATCTACTGTTCTGTTCTCCATTATTTACCACTCCCCCAATTTTTGTGACAGCTGCAAACTTTATCAGTGATGATTTTATGGTTGCTTCCAGGTAATAGATAAACATGTTAAACAGCACAGAGCCAAGAGCCAATCTTTGCGGAACCCCACTGGAAACAAACAGAGTCGATCAGTGATGACAACTGTAAGAAGAGCAGGATAGTGGAACAGAAGGAACGGGAGGTTGTGGAAGCTCCTTCTCTGGAGGTTTTGAAAGGAGGCTGGGTAGCCACCTGTCTTTCATGGTTCAGACACAACAAATCCTGCATCTTGGCAGGGAGTAGTAGAGATGACCATTATGATCCTTCCTAACCCTCTTATAGACTCATAGACTTTAAGGTCAGAAGGGACCAGTACGATCATCTAGTCTGACCTCCTGCAAAATGCAGGCCTCAAGACCTCACCCACCCACTCCAGCAATAGGCCACTAACCTATGACTGAGTTATTTACCTCCTTAAATCATGATTTAAGGACTTTAAGTTACAGAGTTCACCGGTAGGTGAACCATGCCCTGTGCTACAGAGGAAGGCGAAAAACCCCCAGAGCCCAGGCCAATCAGTGCTGGGGGAAAATTCCTTCCCAACCCCAAATATGGCGATCAGTTAAACCCTGAGCACGTGGGCAAGTCTCAACAGCCAGTTACCCAAGAAACAATTCTCTGTAAAAATTCAGAACCCACTCTTGCTCTGTGATTCCTCTGTGTTCACAGTTACATTTAGATGGGAAGACATAGCTAGGCAGACATCACAGGAATGGAAGTAGGAGGGGAAAGGTGAGGGGGGGGCACTTATTGTTACCCTGAAAGAGTTGGAACAGTGCAACTGTGACCCAGACACAGCAGCACAATGTTCAGAGAGACTCAAAGGGTACCATTCTAGGAGGCTCTGATGGCATGGGCCACACAGAAGCTGGCTGGGTAGAAGGCCCAGCTGACAGACCTTGGAGACATTCTATATGTCAGTATCAGAGGATGTTAAAATCAGTGCTGTCAATAGCAATGGAGAGCACGATGGCTATGTCTACACTGACTAAAGTTAGTTTGAATTAGCTTAATTCGAACTAGAAAAATTTAGTTTGAACTAAGCAAGTGCCATTCATGGCACTTGCTTAGTTTGAATTAGTGAATTGCATTGAGTTCAATGGGCCAGTTAGTTCGAACTAAGCAATTAGTTAGAATTAACATGGCCACATTGGTTAATTCAAACTAACTAGTTCAAATTAACCCTTAGTTCGAATAGCATATTCAAATTTATTTGTTCGAATTAAAGAAGCCCTTAATTAGAACTAATTAAAGCCTAAAGCTTCCTTAATTCTACTAACTTGCCAGTGTAGACATAGCCAATGAGACTCATAGGGCTGAATTCCCTCCAACCACAGCTTTAGTAAGTCACCCTTACACCCATCACTCCCCGGGCCTTGTTGGAATGATGTATGCTGTGTCCCCCATGAGTAATATAGCCCCTTCTCAGAGCTGGGAGTTGCATAGTCAGGATTTATTTCCACCAGCACTTACTGAGATGCTCACTGGAGTATACAACATATCCATCTGGCTCATCCATATGGCTCCATGCTATGTTCCAACAACCACTGGAGCAGGAATTATGTGGAGAGACCAGGCATGCAGGGAGCCAGGAAAGGAGGCTGCAGGGGCTACGGTGTGAGGGAACCAAGATGCCCCGGGGTGTCATGTTCCCTTGGTTTTATGATGATTGAAATGCATTGAGTGGGTTTGAAAGTCCCTCCCGGTATCGGACTTGCTGGCATCAAGCTGGTGACTTATCCCACGCTGTCATGGGATGCACATCCGTGTGCCCCTAGGGCATGATCTATGTAACTTTTCTGTTCAGTTCTGCAATATAATTGTGTGATTTGATGCCAGATATGCCATACCAGGCTCCTTTACAAATGCTCATAACCTATTCTACATAATTACCCTGGTACTATGTTTCCTACAGCAACATGTATGTGTACCATGTGAAGCATGTTACATAGCTCAGACTGTCTGTAGCACAGAGGCTGGAGAGTTACAAAGGCGATGTAAACTGACCTCCCTGAGAGTCTCAGGTAGGAGGACAGAGGAGCCAATGGGGATTGGAAACAAAGAGAGACACTTTGAATGGCTGAGGGCTTTTTGCCTAAAAATCTCCGTCTCGCAACACTCTCCAACTTCAAGCAAGAGCCGAGCCCTGCTTAGGTAGAGATATTAGATTAGTGTGCTGTTTACACCTTTTATTTGATAATGGTCACTCCTGACTCATTTATGAATTAATTGTGCATTGATTTGCTATATTTTCACTTAAAATCGTATCTGATTAATAAACTAGTGTGTGTATTATCTAAAGCTCTGTGGGCTTTAGAAGGTGTGAATGCAGAAGGCTGGGCACAATCCATTTCAGTGTTAAATGGACAGACTTGAGAGTTGGGTCTCAATCCCTGCAAGACAGTGGCTCCCAGTGTGGCAACTGGGGCTGAGGATGCTCGCTTAGGGACCATGTCATAGGTGCTTAGTAGGTATACCCACACTGCCTGGAACCACTTACATGCAGAAGGCTGGTGTGATGTGACTCAGGAGAGAGTGGTCACCTCTCTGGGCAGGGTGAATCAGGGTTCAGGAGTGGAATTTTAGAGATCATAGTGGCACACCACACTGGATCTGAGGAGCGGCTTGTCACACAAGTGCTGTCACCTCCCATTCCTTAAAAGGGACTGAGGAGACAGGATGACCTGTCCACTAATATGGGAAAATGGGGCTGCCAGAGGACAGACAGCCCTGGGCTCTATTACAGAAATGCACTGTGAGACTGCAGGGGACCTGGGCCAGTGGTGGGTAGGGCAGGTGTGAGTGTGTAGCAGAGGGGAAAACAAGGGATGGGAGATTGGTAGGGCAGGGAGGGAAAGGCCAGAGGAGGAGGCATAGGAAGCTGTGAGGGGTCGGGTGGGAGGGAGAGAGGAGGGCAGGGTGTTGCATAGAACAGTGCTGGGAGATAGTGGTTGGGTAGAAGGGCAGTGCCCCACCCCTGGGGCTAGGAAAGGGGAGTAAAACTCCTTGTGCTGGCTGCGTTTGTGTGCATGTCTCTAGGGAAGTGGTTCTCATCCTTCTGTGGGTCGCAACATACTTGGCAACGTATCACAACTTTACAAGGACACACCAGCCCATTCCCCCCAGGCTGAGTCCAACCATCTCTCTGGCTCTCCGCGATACACTTACCACTGTGTGGCGACACATTAAGGTGTCCTGAAACAGTGGTTGAGAATTGCTGCTCTAGGGCTCTTTTGCCCCTGAGGGGGTCCCACACAGACTGGGGCTGGGGAACAGGCAAGCCAGGTGCAAGTGACCTACCACTGTACAAGGTAGAGATGCTGTCTCTCCCTCCAGGTCAGGCTTGGCCCATGGGCAAACAGCTGTATTGAATCCTTGTGACTGTGAAGCTGATCCCCAGCTGTTTGGTCTGACCAAACAGGTAGATCGTGCCAGACCAACCTGATCTCCTTTTTTGAAAAGATAACAGATTTTTTTGATAAAGGGAATGCGGTGGACCTAATTTACTTAGATTTCAGCAAGGCATTTGATACGGTTCCACATAGGGAATTATTAGTTAAATTAGAAAAGATGGGGATTAATATGAAAATAGAAAGGTGGATAAGGAACTTGTTAAAGGGGAGACTACAGCGGGTCACACTGAAAGGTGAACTGTCTAGCTGGAAGGAGGTTATTAGAGGAATTCCTCAAGGATCGGTCTTGGGACCAATCTTATTCAACCTTTTTATTACTGACCTTAGCACAAAAAGTGGGAATGTGCTAATTAAGTTTGCGGATAACACCAAGTTGGGAGGTATTGCCAATACAGAGGAGGATCGAGATATCAGAGAAAGATCTAGATGACCTTGTAAACTGGAGTATTAGGAATAAGATGAAATTTAATAATGGGAAGTGCAAAGTCATACATTTGGGGACAAATAACAAGAATTTTTCTTATAAGCTGGGGACACATCAGTTGGAAGTGACGGAGGAGGAGAAGGACCTGGGCATACTGGTTGATCACAGGATGACCATGAGTCGCCAATGCGATGCAGCCATGAAAAAAGCTAATGCGGTCCTGGGGTGCATCAGAAGGAGTACTTTCAGTAGAGATAGGGAGGTGTTAGTACCGTTATACAAGGCGCTGGTGAGAGCTCATTTGGAATATTGCTTGCAGTTCTGGTCCCCCATGTTTAAAAAAGATTAATTCAAACTGGAACAGATGAAAAGAAGGGCTACAAGGACAATTCGCGGAATGGAAAATCTGCCCTATGAGAGGCAACTTAAAGAGCTTGGCTTGTTTAGCCTACCAAAAGAAGGTTGAGGGGAGATATGACTGCTCTCTATAAATACATCAGAAGGATAAATACCAGGGCGGGAGAGGAATTATTTGAATACAGCACCATGGTGGACACAAGAATAAATGGATACAAACTCTCCATCAGGAAATTTAGGCTTGAAATTAGATGCAGGTTTCTAACCATCAGAGGAGTAAAGTTCTGGAATAGCCTTCCAAGGGGAGCTGTGGTGGCAAAAAACATAGTTGCCTTCAAAACTGAACTTGATAAATTTACAGAGGGATGATATGATGGGACTGCTTAGTTTGGCAATTGTCCATTTTCTACTACTGGTGATAGATATGCCAGTGACCTGGGAAGGAGGTGGGGCATTAGATGGGGTGGGTTCTGAGTTATTACAGAGAATTTTTTCTTGACTGGCTGGTGACTCTTGCCCACATGCTCAAGATTTAACTGATCGCCATATCTGAGGTTGGGAAGGAATTTTCCCCCAGGGCAGATTGGCTTGGATGCTGTTTTTTGCCTTCCTCTGTAGCATTAGGCATGGCTCACTTGCTGGTTGATTCTCTGTATTTTAAAGTCTTTAAATCATGATTTGAGGACTTTAATAACTCAGCCATAGGTTAGAGGTTCATTACAGGAGTGGGTGGGTGAGGTTCTGTGGCCTGCGTTGGGCAGGAGGTCAGACTAGAGAATCATATTGGTCCCTTCTGACCTTAGAGATTATGAGTCTATGAGACTCGTGTTACTGGATGTGTGAAGGTGGTGACTATGTGCCCACTACCTGTGCTGACCCTTGTGTGGGTCCTCATGGAGAACAGCCTCAGAACTCCTTGCCCTGCTGCTCAGTGCAGCAGGGTGGGGAGGAAGGAACAGGGGCTGTGGGGTGGGGGAGAAGTGCCTTGTGAGGTACTGACCCTCCTCTCCTCACTGTTAGCCTTCACTCTCCCTCCTTCTGCGACAGCCTTGCCCTGTTGTCTGCTCCCTCCAGTGAGATCAGGGCTCCTCCACACCACCTGGCAGCCATCCCCCTCAGAGCAGTGGCAGCAACCTGTCCCTGGTCTCCAGCCTGAGAAGAGCAGAAGAGGCCCATGTGCTGGAGCTGGGGGAAGAGACCCAGCTGCTCAGGCCTCCCCTTCCCAGGTCTTCAGAAAGAGAACCCCGGGAGCCATGGAGGGGAGTGGAAGTTCTAGGTGCGGCGGAGACTCATGCTGGTGCTGGGGCACTTAACCTTCCATCACATCCCTCTCCTTGCCCTGGCAGATTGAGTTGCTGGGGGGCGGCTGAAGCAGAGGCTCAGACTGTCTCTCCTGTGCTCTTTGTGTCCCCCCAGGTGCCTAGGCAATGAGGACTAGGAGGCAGAAGCAGCCTGACTTCGATGGAGAGGGGTCATTGGAGGGGAAAAGAAGGGACTCCTGGGCCTGACCCTCCCCATGGTAAATCACTGTGGCGGATTTGGGGCGATGCCAGCTTACCTGGCTGGGAGTCTGGTCAGAGAGCTGAAGGCTAGAAAGATCCATTCTAAGCGTCCAGTCTGATGCCCTGCCTAGCGTAGCCATAGAGCCTCCCCCAGCACGTCGGTGTGCGCCAAGCTCGCAGCTGGACAGCCTGCTAGCAGCCGTTTCCCTAAGAATGCTTTCCAAGTGCGAGGTCCTGATCAGTTCCAGCGCTGCGGTTTACATTGATCTCACTGATAAAATAGTTTCAAAATTGCTTTGAAGCCGTCAGCCTGTGAGTAGGGCTTTGCATTTGCTGGCCGCTGCAGTCCGGCTATTTGGGACACTGTCTGGAGAGTAAATGAGACATTTACACTCTGCAAAGTCTTGCGGGCAGGAAGGGATGGATTTCAGCTTATCTGAAGAGCTCTGGGATCCTCACAATAACCCTGTATCCAGCCACTGGCTCCTTGTTAGTTCTGTTTGCTGAAACACCAATTCTACTTTTTCTCAGGCAGTATCCAGGCTCTCCAGCTGAGCTCAGATAAACCCTACAGATTAACTCCCTCCCCCCGCCCTCTTCTCCATGACATACCCCTCCCTGCCTCCACTCAAGCGATTCTTTTCCCTCACCCCCAACTAAACTCCTGTTTCCCTTAACTCTCCTTATCCATGATACCACTCCTCTATCTCTCCTCCCTGTCCGCTGGCTGCCTGGCTGATCTCCACAGACCAGCCACCATTGTTCAGTTCTCACCTCACTGTGCTTCTTTTTTCACTCTCTCTCCTCAGCCAAGGTCCACCTAAACTGTGTTCTGCCCCTGGGCCATCCTGATTTGCTGCTGACCCCCCACATGTATCCCCAGGCTCAGGGGGCCGGAGAGTCTCTGCTGGATGTAGGTGGTCTCTTCAAACCTTCTCATGTTCCAGGATTCAGCAGGTCAGAGCTACTCTAGAATATCACCCTGCCCTTCCAAGATGACTGTTGAAGACAACAGATGCCCCAGCAGAGACGGCTGTCAGAGGGCATCAACAGTAGGCATCAACAAATGTTGCAAAGCATTGGGGCAGAACAGACAGTATGGGGCAGGCTGCTACGGCTCTCAGTTACTCTGTCAGATCAAGGGTTAGATGACTGGTCCACAGCTTGAAAGAGTCCAGCTGGGCTGGTGAATCTTGAGGGAGTCAGTTTGATTCAACATGCTGGAATTTCTGGGTTTCTCCAGTTTGCTTTTTTTAAACACCTAGGAAATTTCATTACAAAAAATATCTATGCTAAAGGAAGGTCAAGGTTGCAAAGTCAAGGATCAAAAGTTAGTAAATGCGTGTGTGACTTCATATATCCCCAGTGTGTGTGCATTGTGATACAGTCTTTAATTACATGATCCAGGGCTTTTCTTTTCCTCGCAGAGCCTTTCCTCATTCTGCGCCCTGAGTGCTCATCAGGGTCATGAATTAATGAGGCTGTTTTCTCTAGACAGGGTCTGGTGGAAAAAAGAATATATGGTCATGTCATTCCAGACTGTCTCATGAAGCATACATGCCAGGAGATGAATCAAGAGTGCACAGAAACTTTAATTCTGGCATTACCTAGCTTTTTTGTGCTCGACTTTGCAACCATCACGTTTCACTACTTTTTTTTTTTTTTTTTTTAAGGTAGCTGATAACTACATTAAACAACACTGGGCCTGGTATGGAACCTGAAGCCCCATTGCTAATCTTTTACCATGAAGAAGACAGACCATTCATTCCTACTTGTTTTTCCTGTCCCTTAGCCAGTTTTTGATACATGGCAATACTGTCCTCTGCACCATGACTGCTTAGCTTCTTTAAGGACCTTGTTGAAGGCCTTTTGGAAGACTATAAATTATGATGACCCATTCTTCTTTAGCCACTACTTTGCTGACACATTCAAAGAATTCTAATAAATGAGCGAAGTTTGGTTTTCCTTTGCAGAAATTATGCTGGTTAGGCCCTGTCAAATCACAATATATTAATCAACAAACAACATGACTTTGATTTAAGAACATGAGAATGGCCATACTGGGTTAGACCAACAGTTGATCTAGCCCAGTAACCTCTCTTCTGTTGGTGGTCAGTGCCAGATGCTTCAGAGGGAATGAACAGAACAGGGCGATTTTGACTGATCCCTCCCCTGCTGTCTAGTTCCAGCTTCCCTGACCATCCTGGCTAATAGCTGTTGACGGATCTGTCCTCCAGGGCTGTCCCGTGGGGGGAGCGGGGCCCAGGGCCAATTGGCCAAAGTGGGGCCCCGCCCCCATGCTGGAGGGGAGCGTGGCGGGCCCACCAGCCCACTCTGCCTCCCAGGGAGCCGACCCTGGGCTGGGAGGCCGAGGCTGCCGGCACGGGGAGCCAGCTCCGGCCCAGACCCCAGCCCTGGAGGCCACCTGTTGCAGGGGGAGCCAGCCCTGGGCCTGGGCCCGGGCCGGGAGGCCGAGGCCACCTGCGGGCAGGGTGGAGCCGGCTCTGGTCCCGGAGGCCGCCTGCGG
>ML685815.1:8792920-8826977 GCA_007922175.1 Pelusios castaneus
AGGTGGTGGCCCCGGTCCCGGGCTGGGAGGCCGAGGCCGCCTGCGGGAGGGGAGCTGGCCGTGTGGGGTAGGCCGGCCCAGAGGCCGGGCCCCATGTGCTCCATCCCTGGGCCTGCCTGCTCCGTCCTGGGGGCATGGAGGGCTGGCCCAGGGACCGGGCATAACCCTCCCGCCCCGCCCTGCCCCGCCCCGCTGCCTTCAGCTCACTGCCGGAGGCAGCGGGGTGGCTGTGAGAGGAGGGGCTGTGGCTCGCGTGGGTCCCACACCGTCCTGCTGGGAACAGGATGGTGCAGGACCCATGTAACTGCGGGGCCCAGGGCGATCGCCCCATTTGCCCCCCCTTCCCCCCCCAGGGACGGCCCTGCTGTCCTCCATGGATTTATCTAATTATTTTTTAATCTCAGGTATGCTTTTGGCTTTCACAATATTCCCTGGCAACAAGTTCCTCCAACTGACTGTGCATTGTGTGAAGAAGTACTTCCTTCTGTTTATTTTAAACCTGCTGCCTATCAATTTTATCAAATGACCCCATGGTCTCGTGTTATGTGAAGGGGTAAATAATGCTTCTCTGGTCTCTTTCTTCACACCTTTCTTGATTTTACAGCCTTCTAGTATAACCCCGCTTAGTTGTCTCTTTTCTAATCTGAACAATCCCAATCTTTATAATCTCACCTTGTATGGAAGCTGTTCTATACGCTATAATTTTTGTGCCATTCTCTGCACGCTGTCCAATCCTAATATTTCTTTTTATGAGATAGGGTGACCAGAACTGCACACAGTATGAAAGGTGTGGGCATAACATGGAGATATGTAGTGGCATGATGATTTTTCTGTATTATTATTTAGCACTTAGCTAATGGTTGCTAACATTCAGTTAGCTTTTTTGACTGCCGCTGCAAACTGAGTGGATGGTTTTCAAGGAACTCCCCATGATGATTCCAAGATCTCTTTCTTGAGTCGTTACAACTAATTTATACCACAACATTTTGTATGTATAGTTGAGATTATGTTTTTCCATGAGCCATACTTTGTGTTTATCAACATTGAATTTCATCAGCCATTTTTGTCACCTAGTCACCCAGTTTAGTGAGATCCCTTTCTAACTCTGCAGTCAGCTTTAGGCTTAACTATCTTGAGTAACTTTGTCTCATTTGCAAATTTTGCCACCTCATTGTTCACCCCTTTCTCCAGATCATTTATGAATATATTGAAGAGCTGTGATCCCAAAACAGGTCTGGTGAGACCTGCTAATTATCTCTCTCCTTTGTGAAAACTATTCCTACCCTTTGTTTCCTGTCTTCCTGTCTGTTACTCATGCATGAGAGGACCTTCCCACAGTGTATTATTATCCTTTGGTGAGGGACCTTGTTAAAGGCTTTCTGAAAGCCCAAGTACACTATGTCCACTGGATCACCCTTGTCCATGTGCTTGCTGACCCCCTCAAAGAATTCTAATAGATTGATGAGGCATGATTTCCCTTTACAAAAGCTGTATTGACTCTTCCCCGATGAATTACATTTTTCTGTGTGCTGATAATTCAGTTCTTTACTATAATTTCAACCAGTTTGCCTGGTACTGAATTTAGGGTTACTGGCCTGTAATCTCCAGGACCACCTCTGGAGCCTTTTAAAAATTCTAGTCTTACATTAGCTATCCTCCATGCAGCTAATTCAGTGGCTAAAATTTAAGTGATGAATACCATGCCAGTTAGCAATTCTGCAATTTCACATATGAGTTATTTTAGAACTCATGAGTGAATACCATCTGGTCCTAGTGATTTATTACTATTTAATTTATCAATGTATTCCAAAATCTCCTTTGTTAACACCAAATTCGAGGACAGTTCCTCAGATCTGTCATCTAAAAAGAATGACACAGGTGTTCAAATCTCTCCCATATCCTCTGCAGTGAAGACTGATGCAAAGAATTCATTTAGCTTCTCCACAATGGACATGTATTCCTTGAGTGCTCCTTTAGCATCTCAGTCATCCAGTCGCCCCATTGATTGTTTGGCAGGCTTCTTGTGTCTGAGGTACTTAAAAATATTGCTATAGATTTTGTGTTCTTAGCTAGTTGCTCTTCAAATTCTTTCTTGGCCTGCTTAATTATATTATTACACGTGACTTGCCAGAGTTTATGCTTCTTCCTATTTTTGTCATTAGAATCTGACTCTCAGGCTATGTCTACTTTCAGAATGCTGATCGAGCGACCAGTATAGACCTGCTCAATCAATCCCAGAAGTGCTCTTGCATCAACGCAATAACTCCACCCCTCCAAGCGTAGTAAGGCTGCATCGACAGGAGAGCATTGCCGGTCGATGCAGCGGAGTAAAGACAGCAAGGTAAGTGAGAGTAGCTAAGTCGCTGGGAGATACACATTCTGTGACACACAGATTGTGTATTTCCTGTTGACTTAGCCCCACAGTGTAGACTAGGCCTCAGTTTTTAAAGGATGTCTTTTTTGCCTCCAACCTCCTTTTTTACTCTGCTGGTGGCATTTTTCGGGTCCTCTTACTTTTTTTTTTTATTTGGGACATTCCATTAATTTGAGCCCCTATTCATAGAATCATAGACTAATAGGGTTGGAAGGGACCTCATGAGGTCATCTAGTCCAACCCCCTGCTAAAAAGCAGGACCACTCCCCCTAAATTATCCCAGCCAGGGTTTTGTCTAACCGGGCCTTAAAAATCTCCAAAGATGGAGATTCTACCACTTCCCTAGGTAGCCCATTCCAATGCTTCACCACCCTCCTAGTGAGAAAGCTTTCCTAATATCCAACCTCGACCTCCCCAGCTGTAATTTGAAACCATTGCTCCTTGTTCTGTCCTCTGTTACCATTGAGAACAGCCTACCTCCCTCTTCTTTGGAGCACCCCTTCAAGTAGTTGAAAGTTGCTATCAAATCTCCCCTCAGTCTTCTCTTCTGTAGACTAAATAAGACTAGTTCCTTCAGTCTCTCCTCATAAGTCATGTTCCCCAGCCCCCTAATCATTTTTGTTGCCCTCCGCTGGACTCTTTCTAATTTGTCCACATCCTTTCTGTAGTGGGGAGCCCAAAACTGGACACAGTATTCCAGATGCGGCCTGACCAGTGTCGAATAGAGGGGAATTATCACATCCCTCAATCTGCTGGCAATACTCCTACTGATGCAGCCTAATATGCCATTGGCCTTTTTGGCAACAAGGGCACACTGTTGGCTCCTATTCATCTTCCCGTCCACCATAACCCCCAGGTCCTTTTCTACAGCACTGCTACTTAGCCGATCGGTCCCCAGCCTGTGGCAGTGCATGGGATTTTTTCGTTCTAAGTGCAGGACTTTGCACTTGTCTTTGTTGAACCTCATGAGGTTTCTTTCGGCCCAGTGTTCCAATTTGTCCAAGTCTCCGTGGATCCTGTCCCTGCCCTCCAGAGTATCTACCATTCCCCCCAACTTGGTGTCATCTGCGAACTTACTAAGCACGCAGTCTATTCCATCATCAAGATCATTAATGAAGATGTTGAATAGAACCGGCCCCAAGACCGACCCCTGGGGCACTCCATTCATTACCGGTTGCCAACCAGACATCGAGCCATTGATTCCTACCCGCTGAGCCCATTGATCTAGCCAGTTTTCGATCCACCTTATGGTCCACTCGTCCAACCCATACTTCCTTAACTTGCTGACGAGAATGCTGTGGTTATTATGGTGTCATTTCACTCTTTTCACTGTTCCTTTTAATTTTCATTAATTTCTCATCTTCATTTTGAATATTTTCCCTTTTTGAAGTTATATGCTCCTATGTTGGGTTTCTTTGGCATTTTTCCCTTAGAAAGCTGCTAAATATAATCACATTATGGCTGCTCTCACCAGGTGGATCAGCAGTATTCAATTCTTGGACCAGACCCTGCACACCACTTAGGACTAAATCAAGAATTGTCTCTCCCCTTGTGGGTTCCCGGATAAGCTGCTCCAAGAAGCAGCATTTAATGTATCTAGATGCAGTTGTTTAATTTGTTGGTCTTTGTGGAGTGGTTATATTTGTTATTGACAAATATTGGTGAATGGATATTTTCCAGTTTCGGGCTTCCTGAGTTGATACCCCACAACATCACTATTCAGTAGTTCTTAACTGCTATTTGTCATTCATCGTTTTCCTATTAAAAAGTTACAGTCAGCCAGTCAGGAAGCGGAAGCAATATCATGTGATCAAACACATGCTACAAATAGTAACAGTTATAGTGGAGAGCCTGCAACCACCTGTAATCTGAAAATTGTCTCCTCTGTTTGTGAATGTTCCTCCTAACAGAAACAAATCAGGAGTGCCTTGAGAATGAGGTGTGACCAGGAAAAGGCCTGAGTTCATTGATTTTTGTGGTTGGCCGAATGCTCTTTGCCTAGCTTTGTATATTCTGAAACCAAATTCGATCCAAACTGGAGAGCAGTGGTAACAAATCCTTTGTGTATCCTTATTCTGTCCTTGTGTTACCATCTGGCAGTTGTCCCTGGCTTAGTAGCCCACAGGTAAATGTGACAATGACTTCTACCACAGGATGTCTCTGTGCAAGCTCAGACTCTTTGCATGTTAGATTGGAGTCTCTTTACTGTATACTTCCTCGCTCATTCACCTATCACCTCCTTCCTACAATTCCTTGAAAACTAGAGAGGAAACTGTGTCCCCTTTAAAAATAACATTGCACAGCCCACATCTATTGGGATTCTGAAAAATGAATATTTTACAATGAATAAAATGATCACAGTCATTTTCAAGGACAGCCAAGGAGCTCAAAATGATCCGATCATGTTTCCAGCCCTGAGACCTTTGGAAGGAGCCCCAGGGAAAGGGGGAAACACATTAATTTTATGTTTTTATATTCAACAAACAGCAGACTCTGCAAAAGCAGCAATGTCCAACCCAAAGTGTCAAGCAGTTTATTTTTGTTCAGACCTGCAATGGGGCTGAGTTTGGGACTGCCTTTGGCTTTTCAGCTTGTAGTTACCCTGTGTAAACAGTTTATTTAACATCACTTTTTGGCACTTCTTCAATAAACCCACCCTAATAACCCTACTGGCAGACCAAACAGATCACAGATTAGCAGACAGAGCTGCTGTAAAACACCACATTACCCATCCCCTGCTTTCCTGTTTGTGTGAGACGTAAAGTCCTGTACTTAGCCATGTTTATGCCTTGTTTCATAGACACATCTGTGGGTCATGGAGCTGTTCCTATTAATACACTGTTTTAGACTTCAATGGAATTGCCACATGTAAGGGGGGGAGGGAATTTTTCAGGCCTTTTAGAAGAGGTTTCAATACATTTTAATAAAGCTTGTAAAAGGTGCTAGGGGGCTGTCTTTTGATTAACAGGAAAGGTACACTGGCTTGACCAGGAATGGAAGGCACTCCGGACCAATGCTAAAGTCACCTATTGCTTACATTTCATTTTAATGTGCTTGAGTTCAATAAAAGTTTATCATCTCTGTTAAAATGGTGCCTATTGAAACTGATTTAATCTCATTAACACATTAACCACATGAAAGAAATCAAGTCTACAGACACCACTGAGCCCGGTTACTTTCAAAGCGTAAATTAGATAAAAGCAAGGGCAGATCAGCCAGAGCCACAGCGTCTGTCACCTGCATTGCTAGCATATTTATACCAATGCACTTTGCTGTGGAAGGGTTTGGTTGTGAGCCATATCACAGCAGGATGAAGAGGCTGCCAAGCACAGGAGTAATCGACTGCTTAATGTCACAGCATCAACACTCTCCTGCAGAGCCTATGAATTGTGTTACATTTGAACAAACAAATGTCATGTGTAGGGGTGCTGGTCAAATGTCTACTGGCAGCAAGACAATGCAGACATAAATTTTGCCTTCAGCATCAGGGATGCTCTGCCTTTCTTAAGGAAAAATGTTAGCTGCGCCTCTTGTTGAGATGGTCTTTCCTTGCAGTAAACAGTCTTCTCTCCGGGCCTTGCGGGAGAAGCTCACTCTTTACTGCAGCAAATGAGCAGGAGTGGGAGAAAGTGCTAGTGTCCAGATCAGACCTGAGGGCTCGGTGCACAGCATTTCCCAGCCAGTGACAACCACCTCTCTGAGTGGATGTTTGCTGTCACCTTGTCTCATCTCCTGCAGCTGGGACTCTGTGAGTATTCTGGCATGAAAAGGGCTGGCCAGCTCCTCTCAGCCTCACACTATGTCACTGCACCAGCCAGGGCAGGGCAGGAATGGCCAGCTGAGCAGTACCATTCCCAGTAGCTTCACATCTAGTAAGGCCCTTAGGATGCAGTGCCTGCACGTCCTCTTGTGATGGGAAAGCAGGAGGCTGGGAGCTCATGATTCCTGAGTACACAAAACCTCTCACCGCATTTTGTGGTCCCCATTTCATCACCAGGTTTTCATGACACCAAGTGCAGGGTGAAGTTCCAAACTACATGGCCATAAAGAGGGTAAAATAATGTCTGGGGCTGATGTAGCAAATTTTGACATTTCCCCTCCCTCTCTCCCTCGTCCCAGCTCATCTAGACCCTCGAGCTCTGGCTGCATTGGCCCAAAACTCTCCTTGGTGTAGCGTTTACAAAATGCTGGCCTCTACTGAAGAGTCTTGCTGCAAGTGGGTGCTCCCTGTGGGCACTCTGGGCCTGGCTGTATAGAGACCCAATGCACAGCTCTGCACTATGGAGCCGTTGCCTATCACTGTTTGTAGATCCTGAGTCCTTGTGACAAAAGGTTGTGAAAAGAACCAGAAATCCCTTAACAAGAATCTCTTTCTCAGCTGATGACTGTGCGAGTCCATCCCTCTCCCTGGCTGTGGGTGTTGTTAGAGCCAGGTTTGTTTGCTCCCTTTTCATAGGTTGATGTTTGCAAACCAGATCTCCAGCCCAGTGGATGGTGACATTTCAACAGGCACATTCTCCACATAAATCTTTCCATGATGCCTGCTGGAAGAAGCGTTCTACATGGTAGTACTTGCTAAAAACCATAAAGAAATGAAAAGAGAAAATCTTGTACACAGTGTTGTTTTAGCCATGTTGGTCTCAGGATATTACAGACACAAAGTAGGCGAGAAAATAGCTTTTACTGGACCAACTTCTGCTGCTGAGAGAGACATGCTTCTGTGCCCCCCAGAGCTCCTCTTCAGGTCCTCTGTGTAGCTTGAAAGCTTGTGTCTCCAACAGAAATTGGTCCAGTAAAAGATGTACCTCACCCATCCTGTCTCTCTTAAAAAATCCTTATCATTCGTCTCCTGGGCCTTGGATAGACATCAGTGCTGCCCAAGCACTAGTGACTCCACAGTGGAGTGGAGATTTGTAATAGCAGCTTGGTTTCTTCGTCTAATGAACAGACTTTCTCAGCTCTTTCCCACAGAAGCACCCTGCAGATGGGGGCCTGGGCTCCCATAACAGGCAGGGTATTTAAACAGAAATGCCAAAAGTTTGCTCTCTTCTGGTACTCCATGGGACACATCTGAGAGCACATGTGGACCTGACATTCTACACTGCCATGGAAAAGCTGAGTAGACAGAGCATCTGAGCTGGCCCAGAAATGCCATTATCTGAAATCACAATCACAGTTTCTATCATGTTATATCCAGCACCAGACCTTGCCATTCACTATGATATGTCTACATGTCATTCTTTGTGTTATGCTTTGTACCAGTTCCAAAACCAATTCATCTTTGATCTCGCACAGAGGTCTGGACCAGGAGAGCATGTCTCTCTCTAAGAAAGGCCAATGTAGTTCTGCATTTTTGCACCTGCAAAAGTATCATGTGACAGAGAACAGAGGTGGTAGAGGTTGTACCATAACTTGAATACAACTGCACTGGGCATCTGTGCATTCAGTACTGGGCATCATTCTACTAGGAAGAGATTGACAAACTGGAGAGAATTCGGAGACGAGAGAGAGGGACTGACATATGAGGAAAGAGCCAAAGACCTAAATATTTACAGCTTGGCTAAGTGACAAGTAAGGGGCACATAATAACAGCTTACAAATATTAGAAGGATGTAAGCACCAGTGAGGAAGATGAATGATTTAATGATACATGGGGGAGAAGCTGGGAGAAATAGCATGGAACTAAAAAAGGGAACGTTTAAGAAAAAAACTTCCTGGCAGTGAAATGCAGTGGCTGTAGTAAGGTCCCTCTAGGGCTGAACACGAAGCTCTGTCGCTGGAGCTCTTAAAGCTAGTGGACAAACCATGGGAAAATCGCCAACTGAGACCAATCCTAAGATGACTTCAGGTAGATAAACTGAATCAACTATTAGCTAATAGAGTCTTTTCTGACTAATAGCCAATAGTCTTTTCTGGCTCTAATGTCTACGGATCATAGCAAAATCCTTGCCTTCTACTTAGCTTCTATCCTATGCCAACATTTTGCAAAGACTGTTAAAGAAAGCTGGATGGGAATTTTTGGACAGAATTTTTTTTTTTGTCAGAAAATGCCAATTCATCAAAACCAAAACGGTTCATGGGAAAGTTTGGTTTCAAAGCATTTTTTTTTTAAATTTAAAAATTAATTTTTAAAAAATTGTTAAAAGGCTTTGTTTGGCCAGGTTTGAAACAAATACTTCTGGTTCTCCGGTTTGAAGTGCCTTTTTGTTTAATTTAAACCAATGGTAGCTAAAAAGAAATAAATGGCTGAAATCTAAATGGAAGGTTTCAAAATTATTGAAACAAAACATTTTGATTGGCTAGAACTGAAGAACCATTTAGATTTTTGATTCGTGAACATTTTCAGGATTTCAACTTTTTCTCTCAACTCAGGATGGGAAAACTTTGTGAATACCCAAAGAGTTTTGTGAGATCAGAAAACCATTTATCAGCCAGCTCTCTCCACAAATCCCTCCAAACAATCCCATAAACAACAGTGCCCTGATTCATAGGGAGAGATGAACAGCTTTGTTACACTTTTAGAAGCCAGCTGTATTTCTAGTTCTTCTCCTAGAGTCACCCTTGGTGAGGATTTTTGCCATTCACCTTTCACTGGAGTTGAATCCTGTGATTCCTCCACATGGCAACATCGCGACTAAAAACAGAGGACACTGCCAAGTGCACAGACAATGTATCTGGTGCAGGGCACAGTGGGTATGTCTACACTTGAAAAGCTAAGTCAACTCTGTTAAGTCGACTTAGAGAGTCTACCCTATAAACTTAAGTCGACTGCCTGCGTCCACACTGGCTTGTGCTAGGTCAATGGAGAGCCGCAGCTGGGGAAAAGGGAGCTGCGGCTCCCTTGTCCTGGGGAGCCGCAGCTCCCTTCTTCCTGGGAGCCGCAGCTCCCCTCTCAGCAGGGAGCCACGGCTTCCTTCTCCCCAGCCCATCCCCCTTAGGTCTACTTAGGGAATTAGGTCGACCTAGGGCATCCACACCGGCTTTAGGTCGACTTAGCAGGTCTAATTAAGCGTTAAGTCAACATAAAGAGTGGTAGTTATTAAGTCGACTTAATGAAAGCCAGGTGTGGAAGCGGCATTCTGTAGATCGACTTAAGCGTCCTTAAGTCGATCTAAGTTGCTAGTGTAGAAACACCCAGTGTGAGTGTGGTGTCTCAGGTGCCATTGGGGGTCTTGGGTAAACCAGTTTGTCTCCTGGCAGTCCTTGCCAGACATGCTGAATAAAGCCAAGTAAAGGAACTCCGAAGCCTGTTATGTCTATTGATCATTATTTAATCTTAATACATGACAGTGAGGTTACCAGCAGGTGGTATAGTCCTCCCATGCAGTCATCAGTTCAAACTTGACAACAACTTTTATTTTGTGATTTCCAAGAGAAAACAGAAAACAAAAAATGAAATTAAAAGCACAGTGTAACCCACTCAAGCTTTGCTTGGTCCCAAGGCAGGCCTGCCTCAGCTACCATAACCCTCTATCAGCAAAGGGCCTCCTGTGATCACGCAGATCCAAGCTGAGAGCCTGTCCTGTGGGCTGCTTTTAAAGATCCCTGTGAAAAGGTTGAAATGGCTTCTCATGTGATTGGCCAACATTACCAACCAGCCAAAAGCTCCTAGTACTTTCCAAGTAAAGTGATTAAGTAGTGCACTATTTAATTGAACTGATATATTTAACAGTAATAAATCACCAGGACTAGGTAGTTTCCACCCAAGATTTCTGAAGTAACTCAAATTTGAAATTGCATAACTTACTAAATGTGGTATGTAACCTATTATTTAAATCAGCTTTTGTACCACATGACTGGAGGTTAGTTAATTCTTAAAAAAGGCTCCAGAGGCAATGCCAGCAATTTCAGGCCAGGGAGCCTAATATCAGTACCAGGTAAATTGGCTGAAACTGTAGTAAAGAACAGAATTATCAGACATGTAGATAAACATGATTTATTGGGGAAGAGTCAGCATGGCTTTGTAAAGGGAATTATGTTTCACCAATCTATTCGAGTTTTTTGAGGGGACCAACAAACACGTGGACAAGAGTGATCCAGTGGATATAGAGTACCTGGACGTTCAGAAAGTCTTTGGCGAGGTCCCTCATCAAAGGTTCTTAAGCAATGTAAGCAGTCATGGGTTAAAAGGGAAGGTACTTCCATGGGTGAGTAACTAGTTAAAAGACAGGAGGAAACAAAGGGCAAGATTAAGTGGTCAATTTTCAGAATGGAGAGAGGTAAATAGTGGTGTCTCCCAGGAGTCTGCTCTGGGACCAGCAGTGTCCAACAGATTCAGAAATTATCTGTAAAAGGGTTAACAGTGAGGTGGCAAAATTTGCACAGGATACAAAAATTGCTCAATATACTTAAGTCCAAAGCTAACTGTGGGGATTTAAAAGGATACCACAAAACTGGTGACTGGGCAACATAAATGGCAGAAGAAATTCAATGTTGATGAATGCAAAATAATGTACATTGGAAAACAAAATCCCAAATATACATACAAAATGATGGGATCGAAGTTAGCTGTTATCACTGATGAAAGAGATATTGAAGTCATTGTGGGAATCTGTTGCTCAATATGTGGCAGCAGTCAGAAAAGCTAACAAAATGTAATGAACCATTAGGAAAAGTATAGATAATAAGACAGAAAATATCAAAATGATGCTATGTAAATCCATGGTATGCCTACACCTTGAAATTAATAGGCAGCAGGTTTAAAACAAACATAAGAAAATACTTCACACAATGCAGTTAACCTGTGGAACTCATTTCTGGGGATGTCATGAAGGCCAAAAGCATAACCAAGTTCAGAAAAGAACTGGATAAGTTCATGGAGGGTACATGCATCAGTGACTATTAGCCAAGATGGACAGGGATGCAACACCATGCTCTGGGTGTCCCTGGTCCATTTGACAGAAGCTAGGAGTGGACAATGGTATAGGTCACACCTATACACAATGATGGCCTGTTCTGTTCATTCTCTCTGATGTTCCTGGCATTGGCCAATAGAGTCATAGACTCTATGGTCAGAAGAGACCAGTATGATCATCTAGTCTGACCTCCTGCACAATGCAGTCCACGAAACCTCACCCACCCACTCCTGCAATAAGCCTCTAACCAATGACTGAGTTATTAAAGTCCTCAGATCATGATTTAAAGACTTTAAGATACAGCAAATCCACCAGCAAGTGAGCCATTCCCAATGCTACAGAGGAAGGTGAAAATGTCCCAGAGCCCTAGCCAATCTGCCCTGGAGGAAAATTCCTTCCTGAGCCCAAATATGGCGATCAGTTAAACCGTGCACATGTGCGCAAGACTCACCAGCCAGTCACCCGCAAAAGAATTCTCTGTAATAATTCAGAATGCACCCCATCTACCCTGCCTTCTTAGGCCATTGGCATACCCACCACCAGTAGTCAAAGTAGGCCAATGTCGGAAGACAGGACACTGGGCTAGATGGACCATTGGTCTTACCCCGTATGGCCATCCTTATGTTCTTATGTACTAGTTACACCTCTGGCAGCTACCCCTCCATTCTGGAATATAATGGAGGTCGATGTATAAAATCACCTAACGACCTAAACCAAGTAACCAGAAGCAAAGTGGAGCAGTGACTGGCGCTGCAATTTGTTTGGTTCTGTTTGATTAGAATGTTCCACATGTCTAAATTTAATTATGCAATTAGAACAACCTTGCACCACCCAATTGGCGGCTGCTATTGTTGTTAGAGCCCGGACTTGTGAGTGGCATCATAACAGGGGCTATGTCTACCCTTAGTAATTTAGGTTGACAAAACTTTCACCTGGCAGGGAAGCCGTGGGTCTGGGGAGAAGGAAGCAGGGGCTCCCCAGGTGACAAGGGAGCCACAGTGGCTCCCTTCTGCCTGGGAGCCATGCGGTGCTCCCTTGTCCCCTCTGCCCTAAGTCGACCAAGTCGACTTAGGGCATCTACACTGGCTAAATCAACTTATTAAAGTCGACTTAGACACTAGTTCGAATTATAATGGGGTGTTATTAATTCGAACTAGTTTTTCCTTAATTCGACTTAAGGAGCAGCTTAAGTCGAATTAAGGAAAGCCCAGTGTAGACGTGGATTAAATTAAGTCGATTTAAGCCTGCTTAAATCGACTTAATTTATAAGTGTAGACGCATCCAGGGAGAGTGCCAAAGGGAAGGGAATGTTCATCCCAGCAGGACTCCTGCGGTGTAGCAGCTCATCTAGCCTTCATGGGCTTCCTTTGGAATTGATTATGGCTGGAAGGTGGAAGCCTTGTCCTGTGCAGATCCCACCTCATTGTTCAGTTCTGCGGTTACAAAGATCATGCTTTGATCACGAATAACCCTAATATGTTGCACTTCCATGGTGCCTTTCATGTGAAGACATCAAAGCACATTACAAAGGCCCTATGGCAGAGGAGATTGGCTTATCGTTTTTGCTCTATTGCCTACTCAGTGACAACATAGGCTGCTATTAATTTACATGTGCAACACTTCTGACATGTGCAAAAAACTTCAGTGTCATTTGGGCATAAAAGAACTTCACTGAGCCCTTTTTTCCAGAGAGATCTCTGTATAAGACCCTCTTCATCATCACCATCCCCTGCAACAGCCCTGTTAGTAACTGGTACAACCACTTCTTAAACTCTGCTGAATTCAGGAAAGTTCACCAAGGGCCTGAGCAGAATTTCCTCCACTTTCAGATGACTGCTTGTGTTCACCACTTCAGAGGGAAAGAGCATGAGCATGAAATTCAATTATACAGGCACCCACTCAGACACTTGAACTGTAACTGCTTCCCTTAAGCTTTATTTTGAGGGCAGGGTGAGAAGCTGAGTCCACTCTAGCTATGACTGCACTTTATGCCACCTGCAGCTCATGAAAGATACACAAGTCACTTCACAGAAGAGGCAGGATTTTGATCTGTGTTACCAACTCTCTTCCTAATGAAAGTGGGCTAAATCTCTGCCGTAGGAGCTACAAAGCCAACTCTCACTGCAGAATCTGTGTGCCTTCTGTGAAAACCCAACCAATAACTGAGAATGCCTCCCAGATGACCAAGAAAAAGGAACATGGCAATGTTCCTGCATACAAGGCATAGAATCACATACAAACATACTGAATAGAGGGCAATACGGCAAAGAATGGCATGCAAAGCTATTAATGTTCCTATGGATAAGCACATTAAAAAACAGGGGCTACCTCTTCTCTGAATTGGCATCTTCTGTTACATAGATATTTTCTCTTTGATCCATCTCACATGGCCAGGCTTCTTGAACTGGTTCAAACTGCTTGTCACCTGGCTAAAGACTTTTTACTGTCAGCTGGCCTGAAAGGTCAGCTGTGCGGCAGGAAACAAAAACCCCGTTAGCTAAGCATCATTAGAGGCCACAGATTACTGTCAAAGAGCTAGGCCAGTGCAGCACAGAGCAAGTGAGTGATTCTTTTTGGCAGGACTGACCGTTCTAACTTGGCCTTACATGCTGCATATTTAAACTCTATTCCTTGATATTTTGCAAGGATGCAAACGTAAATTGCTCTGCTACAATGTTTTGGAAATTAAGAAACTCTTAAGGTTGGCAGAGATGTTTGAAGCTGTTCACAATGGGTTTCCTGACATGATTTAATAGTTCGCTGCACTTCCAGCAGTAAAGACCCTCTATCACAATGCATTACCCTTCAGGGCACCCTGAACAACAGTGCCTGCAGCACTAATTTGATTAAAATAATACTGTTTTCCTCTTAGATCTACTTCTGAGTGCAAATCATTCAGACAGGTCCCAAGGCCAGTGCAGTGTAGGATTTGGAGCCCCAGCAACCCACTTCTGCTCAAGCGCCCCAGCTGGTGGAGAATATTTTACCCATTTATAGCAAGCCAGGGCTGACTCGCTAGCCAGCTCTCTGAGCTCATTTGCACCACTCAGGAATAGCTTTGCTGGCATCCATGGCACTGTACCAGGGTGAGCACCGTGTGAGATCAGAATCACACAGGCCCAGTATGTTTGACCCAGTTACTTACAAACCTGCAAAGTCTTACAATGAAAAATCCTTTGCCCCTTCACCTCTGTAAAGCCCAAACAAACTTTGATGTCATGCCTTAGCCAAGGCTTCTGGATGTATCACACAAGCAATGCAGTAACCCCCTCAAATCAAACAATCAGAGAGCAGTGTCGCCAAGGTAGAGCACATCTGTCTAGGTGAATGTCCTAGGAGAGTGGAGATGAAAGAGGCAGCCCGCTAGTCATTTGTACAATAGTAATTAAAGGTCTTGCACAGTGTCAGCTGAGAGACCCTGGGACCTTAGACAATGTCTACCGAAATTAATCTTGATTTCCTTTGTGGACAGAGCCTGAGCTAACTCTGGAGAGCTTTTAAGCTGGGAAGTTTTAGCCGGCTATTGATAAGGCAGACGGAAGTGTGTACAGAGGTGCTTGTTGTGTTGAACCTCGGCTGAACCACTCTGCACACCAATTAGCGGAATCCTCGGTGCTCGAAAGGAAACAGATCAAAGAGGGGATGAAAGGTGAGCCCTTGGTGCTGGAAGGTTATTAGTGAGGGTAATGCTTCTATTTTATTGACCCAAGGAAACTTCTGCTGCTGTGCGATGCACAATCCCTCCTACAGCACAGCTGGCGAGCCATGGCTGTCACACACATTTTGAACTTCAACTTGTTTTCTTCTCCCAGTTTCTTCTTCTCACCTAACAACACACTGGCCAGAGTTTGCCTGCTAGGACTGCACTGTCCCTGGGACAATCTGTCTCATTCAGGCCCTAACCCCATGGCTGCTGCAAGCCATCCTTTGCTGCAGGCATGTGTGTCCATGTCCAGGCAGGGTTAGACAACTGGGTATTTGCGGCACTGTCAGACTGGATTAGACTAGGAAGCTGAGGTGTGTTTAGCCCAGATGTTAGCTAACATCTGCTAATTAATACTGCTTGGCACCTGACCGAGACTAAGATGCTGCAAAAACTTGTTTGTTAATGAGTTTGCTGGAGATGGTCAGTCTCAGGCTGGCCAGGAGATGGAGGTGAATCCAGGGCCATTTTCTGCACAAGAAAATAAGAGCAGAAAAGCTCTTTTCCTTATGGAACTTATTGTTCTTACGACCTAATAATTTGACAGACCCAATATTAAGTCCAACAACCTCTCAGCGAAGGCCCAGCTCATAGAAAAGAAATATCTCCTCGCTAGGAATTTTCAGAGCTGTCTCCCCAACCCAAGAGCATAAACAATTCTGAGCCGGACTGTGGAGACAGAGGCATGGAGTCGCTCTGGCTTTCTGAACCTGGCTTTGTAACATCAGAATTTTGTAGAAAGGGCAATAAATGTGTTTCCTCTGTTTGCATGAAACATTGTGCAGATTCCTGTCATGAGGAATGAAAACAGGAGTAGGGTCAGCAGATGATAATGAGTCTCCGTGTGCCTTTCAGGGGGTCAATGCCAGATCACAGAGCCAGGCCTGAGCCAAGAATCCGGGGGAGGCTTCCTGGAACGGCTCAGAGCAAGAACAACGGAGACACCCCAGTCGCAAGCGTCCGAACGCATCCCAAGTGTATGAGTTATGGGTTGTTTGTCAGGGCCAGGAGTTCTGGTGGGCACTGGAGCAGCCACAGGGCTGCACCAGCCCCAGGCCTGGGCAAATTTTTAGCATTAAATATTGCCTTGTTAAAAAGCGGTGCTTCCACCACGCTGGAATTGGGCGTGAACAATGTCCCTTTGGCTTCAACATTTGAGGGGGGGGGATTGTCTAAAAACTGAAAACTTGGAACATGAACATTTTTTGATTGCCAAAAACCAAAAAAAGCCAAGCGTGTTTTCTCTGAAACCTGACCCATGCAGATGAGAAAGGAGAAATGTGCGCTGTCTTTCAGAAGGTTAGCGGGCAAATAAACCATTTCTGACTCTGGTCCCCTTGCAAAACAAGTTACACCGATTGCCTTGGCTGGATCTGAGCCCAGCCAACGGCCCACTGCAAGGGCACCAAGTTCTGCCCTGCACCTACTCCTGCCAGTCCACAGCCCTTTCCATGGCAGGGCTGTGAGAAGAGAGGCTGGAGGGAGTCCTAGTGGCAGCTCCCTTCCAGTTCTCTGATTTTATGAAGTGCCCCAGGCTGCATGTCCAGACCCCCCATTGACTCACCTCAAGACCCAGGTTCTCTTACAGGTAGAGCTGGTTTCACTCAAGAGGGTTTGTAAACTAGTGGCAAACCAACTTTCTTCCTGAGTCAGGCAGCAGCTCTTGGCTGGAGGAGGTGACCTCTGTCAGGCCGTGGGCACTGTCATAGAAGGCTGTTGAAGCTATCACGAGTGTCTGGGGAAGACCTGTGGGAGGAGACTCCAGGCCATGGAAGCTCTGCTGGAGTCCAGCATCTGCCCGGGGTTGCAGGAGCTCCACAAAGGACCATGGCTGCTAAGATGACAGAACAGGGGCTATGGGCCAGGCTGCCCAGGCACCCTCTGGGTCAGGTCTTAGGGCACCCCCCACTGCAGCAGATGCTGCTCACTTCTGCCACAGCAGAGGCTGAGGGACACTGGAGAGGCCCCATAGGGCAAGTGTCCTCTGCCTTGCTCCTGCAAGCCCAGTGGCCAGGCATTTCAGGGGTGCCCTGGCTGGGGTGTCTGGGCAGCCACCTGTGAGGTGCCCATCAACGTTCCTCAGCACTGGCCCAGGGTGCCCAGAGAGTGTGTGGCCAGGCTGGGACCAGAATGAAGACTGCCAGGGCCCAGTTGACAGAGCTAGAGTGGCCCTGGGCTTTCTGTATTGCTGGCACTTTCCATCCATCACTCCTCACTGCCCTGGCGATAGCTCTACAGCTGTGAGCTTTGAACAGCAGCGGCAGTCACCCCTGCATGGCTAGTACCAGGGGGAGGCCATGCCTGTGTGGCACACGCCAGGAGCCCATGGGGGTTGGGGCACTGGCACCTGTTAACAAACTGAAAGTGCCTCGTAGATCCCATACTGGGGCCCCTGACTCAGGGTCAAGAAACACCCACCCTTGCTTTTAGCAACCAGGGGGGCCGACAGAAGGGTGCCTGCAGGGCAAGACTGGACAAGGGCAAGGTGCATGTTGGGAGCTGGGGAGCGCTGGGCGAAAGCAGGGTATGATGGTGGATGAGAGCTCCCCTTAACTCCCACCCTTGCTTCGCCTTGCTGTGACTTCCCTGCCCAGCAGGGGGAGCAGTGAACGAAAGCCAAAGTGCCTGCTCAGCACCTGCCCGCAGCCCAGACAGCAATAGCAGGCTAGGCCCCTCAGCTTGCCTGCCCGGGGGCTCTTGACTAAGCTGCAGGAAGGCAGGACATGGCCGCCATGTTTGTGAGAGTCACACAGAGGGAGGCCACACTGCAGACTAATAGCTACCAATAGCTGCTCTGCCAGCTAGCCAGTGCCCGTCCTTGCTACACACGCCCGTTTCTCCACTCCTGGGCCACCTTCATCTCTCATACAACAGCGTGCAAGTTTCTGTCCTGGACGGTGCTCCTCCCCATGCACAGTCACCATGGACCCAGGCAGCACTCCTCCCCGTGGGGGACCTGAGAGGCCATTTCTACCAGGGAGCCACAAATGCCATCCATCAACAGGAGACAGAACATCACTGCCAAAGAGCACGCTCCTGTTCTGCCCCAGAAAAGTGCCCCCAGTCTCAGTGTCCTCCAGAGAGGAGGAAGAAGGGTTCTTCCCTTTATGGTTTCAAAACAGCTGCATTGCTTCAGGAAGTGACTCGGGCCTGGTCTACGCTTACAACCAGATCAATCTAGCTGTATCTTTCAGGGCCATGGGAAATGTTGGCATAGTCTGGCTATAGTGTAAACGCAGCTGGGTCGACTGAAGAATTCCTCTGGCAACATAGCTACTACGTCTCAGAGAGGTGGATTAACTACAGCAGTGGAAAACCCCCTTCTGTCTACGCTACGGCAATAGAGTAACCCAGCTGCAGTGCCAGATCTATGCCCATGGAGTGTAGATACAGCCTTGGAGTCACGTTTTCTTGGGGCTCATCCGAGACAGAACTCAAGTTGTGCAACATTTTCTCAGCAAATAGTTTAATAGTTCAGGTCAAATTTGCTGAATAATTTTGGACAAAAATTAAATAGGGAAAGAAATTCTGAAGTCGATGTTTTGTTTCCAAATGTAGCTAAGTTTATCTTTAAAAAAAGATTTTTTTTAAAAAGTGAAACCATTTAATTTGATCGTGGCTTGGTCACTGAAATCAAAACCCCATTATTCTCTGAGCTCTAATTAAAACCTGGCTGCCTTGTGTGAACCCAGCTGTTGAGGGGACGGGGGACAAAGGAAAGACCAAAATATGTATAAAGAGATCCGATGTTAAGCAGCAGAACAGCAGCAGACTGGAGAATCGTCATTCGTTATATAAATCATAGCAAAACATTGAGACCATACCCAAATTTATTTTGATAAACTCTTAAACCCAAGGATTTTTCAGGGATTTAACTAGCCCCTGGACTCCTGGAAAGTTTTTTGTTTTTTTCAGTAAAAAAATCTAGGGGCCTCAAAATATCCACTTGTCCCTCCAGTAATGGGACCCTAGAACTGCCCCTAGAGTGCACCACCCCCTAGGTTCATGCAGTCAGGACAGAGGCTGGGAATCAAATGTATGATGCAAAAGCTGCAGTGCTTTATCTTAAGGTGTGATTTTAAATTGAATAATTGATTGAGTTAAATTGGTGCAAACTCCTATGCAGATGCACTCATTTTCATTTATCCCAGGCTTGGTTCAGTTTAGTTTAAACTGGTTCTTCATCAAATTAAAATGAACCAGAGTAAAGCAGTCTCTGGATGAAACCAGCGCATCTACGCAGGCACTGGTAGTGGGGTCCACAAACCCATTTAGTCACCGGTGAAGTTCTCCCAGTAAAACATTTTGTGCAGACATGGTCAGAGCTTGCAGCTATTCCCACAGCCTCAGGCTGGAGGGGCAACGGGTTCAGGTGACCTATGGGCCAGTGTACTGGGAAGCTGGGTGTTTTTCCTGCAAAGACACTAACGGTAAAACAATAAGAGCAGAACTCAGCTCCCAAGCCCACATACTAGAGTACAGCTCCTCAAAGCCCCTGACGCCCATCCATGCCCCCAAGGCTGGGAAACTCACACTGGCCATTTCACCTTCAGGGGGTGGGCTTCTCAGCAACTGACAAAATCTCAGCTCCCTTGGAAATCAATCACTGCACAGTCCCAGCAGCAAACACTGGCTGTTTTATTCACATTACAGTCTCAATTCCCTCAGCATGGGTGGGGTGGGAAGTTCCCTTAATTGCCATTTTATTGTCAGTGAGGGGTTAAACATCAGAGCCTACCATGTTTTTCCCTGTGCCTGTCAAAGCCCAATGGAAAGCCCGGTAACAAACATATAGAGCTAGCAGCAGCACACTTGTTCCAGACAAAAGATCATGATACACGTGTCATAAAAAGACAGAGACATCTTCCAGATGTTTTTTTTGCTTTGGGTCTGCACAGATGTTTTCGATGTCTGCCCATAAATGTTAGCAATGTAAAACATTTGTGTCCTGCAGATGTAGAGATTAAATTATGCAAGAGATGTGATACATCTCCTGTCATCCGAGAAGACCATGAACTATTCACATTCCATGGTTTTAGTCAAATCAGGCCCATTTTCCAGGGTGAGACTATGAAGGAGACTTTTATTGTTATTAAATGTGACTAAACATTACGTAGGATGTTGAAAAGCAGCACGCATGGAGCCCTATGAAATGATACATCGCAAATAATGCTGAGACCTCCTGCTTTGACTGGCCCTTGCAAAGCAGTGAGGATAAGACAGCTGCCAAGCCTGGACGGGAGCAGGCCAAATGTCACATGGCTCCTACATGCTACTGGAGACAACTCAGCGTCCATAGCAGTGAATTGACTGTAAGGGTAGCCTGTGTATGCAACAGCTGAGGGTGCTCAGTACAATGCAAGTAGTTCTGTTCTGCTCTCTTTCACGGCCCCGGATTCTCGCCTCCATGCCACATTGTTGGCCCTGGGATACTACAGAGACAAAGTGGATGGGGTAACATCGTTCACTGGGCCGCTTCCATTGGTGAGCAAGACACACTTTTGAGCCTACCCTGAGCTCTGAAGAAGTTGGTCCAATACAAGATTATACCTTCCCCACCTTCTCTCCTGTATGTCACTCTTTAAAACATGGCTATGTTCCTCCCTCTTTATGTCTTTGTGTACACACATGTGAGTTTGAACATGAGTAACACATGATTACTTGTGTGTGCAACACATGGTGGGGGGTGGGTCGAGTTACCCAGGGCAGCAGTGTGTGCGATGGGGGATGTTCGAACCAGCACTGCCCCATGCTACTGAATACCTACTTTGAGCCCATTAGCACTTCCCCGTGCTATCGGATACCTGCTTTGGGACCGTCAGCACGGCCTCCTGGCATCAGACCCGTGCTTGGATCCACAGTTTGATGCTCTCCCTCAGAAACTCTGACATTCTTCCCAAATATCACTAGTGTGGAAAGCCTCATACCTGAACCTAGCACCCAGGGACAGTTCTGCCTGCACATCCTCCCAGGACATCTGCCTGGAGCAGTCTGCGCTGCCCCACACTCTGAAACCAAGTGCTCTGCCATTTCCTTGTGGTGTGATCCCCTGGAATCCAGGCACCTCAGCCTGTTTTCTCTCCAGGCCCCCGGCACATTTCCACAGTACCACTGACATGACTCAAAAGCCTGAGTTCTAAAACCCCACAGAACTGCTAATGTGCCGCACATCAATCCTCAAGGCCACTTTGATCAGCCAAGCGGCAGTGCATCACAGAAAGCCCTGTAGGAAATGGCTGAGCCAGCCCTCTTGCTGCCCTGCCAGATTCCCAAGCTGCTATTAATTAATAACATGGAAGACAAAATGTTGGGTCTCATCTCTGTTGTGTACATCTTAATCGGACATGAAAAGGACAAACTGTGAGTAGGAATCAGAGTTCCCAGCAAGTTGCTCTCCTGTTGTGTGGGGAGCTCACTGCTGCAGTCCATACACACCCTGTGAGACAAGAAAGATGGATGTAGCAGCTGTAAGGCCACACTCTGTTCTGCACAACGGGAGTCATAGCCCACAGAAGCTGTGGAATTTCCTGCTTATCTCCCCACTAGAATCGCCCCATGGAGCCTTTTATGCCATCTCCCAATACCCCTTCGTGCACAGGCAAATGAGCTATTGATGGGGCAAGGGAAGGATGCCCATTGGTTGCTACACTCTTGTCTCACCTGCTGCTGTTCATGCCCTGCTGTATCTCTCCTGTGAAAGGCTAGAGGAGTGT
Source organism: Pelusios castaneus (assembly GCA_007922175.1). Lineage (NCBI taxonomy): Eukaryota > Metazoa > Chordata > Testudines > Pelomedusidae > Pelusios > Pelusios castaneus. The sequence continues at coordinate 8,814,566 of ML685815.1, forward strand.
ATGACATGCTGGAGGGGCTAGCTGTGGGTTTTCAGGTATCTGCTGTCACATGGCCAAGTAGGCAGTGAGCTCCAGTGTCTCTCTGCCTGGCCTGTGCATCCGTCCATTGCTGTGTGTCTGTCCATCTCTCTCATGTAGCCTGCAGTCCAAGGGATTTCATTATAACTAGCAATAATACAAAAAGCTCAAAGCACAGTACATCAACAGCTCTCCGTGGCCTGGCTTCATCTCCCTGCTTGCCTCTCCTTAGCTTTCCTGGCCAGTTCGATTCAGACTGAGGAGCAGAGTAGCTCGAGCTATTGAGAACAATAGAGAACAATAACAGAGCGGGGGCATGGGCTCTACAGAAGCAGTTTCACGCCAGTCCCTTCCACCCTCTTGTGGGGTCTTGAGTGCCAAGCCTACAATGGGTGCCTGGGGTCATGGTGCTTCGCTTCCTGAAGGTTCCAGCAGAAACATAGCCCAAGAAGAAAGCATCAGCTGGATTTTAAATGTGATGAAACTTCCTCAGATATCATCCTGGGCTTGGCCCAACCCCTCTTCAGCCAGCCCTGCAGTGGAAGCAGCTGCCACTGCAGCCACACAGGGTCCCACCACCTTGACATAAAGTCTCCTCACATTCAGATGGAAAGGGCATAGCCCCTCACACATGGCAGCAGCCCTGGCAGTGAAATGCAAGGCAGCATCTTCTTCTGGGGGAAACAGAGGGGAAGGACAGAGCAACAGAGCACACTGCTTGGGGAGTGGGAACGAAGGGCACCTGGCAGAAATGGAGAGAGAAACATGACACAGAGAACCCCTCAGTGAAGACAGAGCCTTCTGCTCCAGGCCTGTCCTTCAGGGAATATTTCCACTAGAGCTGGCTGGGAATTTTCCATCAAAATGATTTTTCACTGGAAAATGCACTCTCCATAAAATTGAAATTTTCAGCAGGAAAATTCAGATTTTATTGAAAAATGTCAGTCTTCCATTAAGAAAATCAACGTTGTTTTGGGCCAGTTCAACATCAAATTGCATCTGCCTTTAGTATTGCAGTACCTCATAGGAGTTATAGTTCGACAACTTGAAGCCGTCATTCTCTCCCATAGGCCAGGATCCTTTGCTGGACTGCATTTCCCATGATGCACTGCTGCCTCCCCTCTGAGTACCACAGAGTACCATGGGAGTCACATTTGAGCCAAATATTTTGAAATTTCTAAATTGATTTTTGGGGTACTTTTTCTGCAAAATATATTGCTATTTTAACTTTTTATCCCAATTTGGGACTAAAACAAATATCAAAAATCCTATTTTTGCCCAGCTCTTATTTCTGGCACAATCTCTCTGAGTAGCCAAAAGAGCTCACCCATTGAGAGCTTGTCGTTTCCCAAATGTGCATTGAACAGACAGTTGCAGTCTGTCTATCTTTCCCTTCTGAGGGAGTTAGGAGGCAAAGCAACTTTCTTCTTGGCCCTGCCTTTAGGCCAGACCTCCTGCAAGGCACTCAGCAGGCCCTTTGTGTATGGAAGAGTCAAATGTATGATCTGATATCTAGAAAATCCAATTGAGCAGGAATGAGGGAGCAGAAGCCAGCCCTTACTGGGGTTTGGAAAAGCCAATTTTGAAGGATTTCAGTTCCAGATGTCTAAGATCCAAGAGCTGGAGGGACGGGGGTGTACACAGAACATGCTGTGGTGCAATAGCTTCTGTAAAATTATTCAGAGGGCAACTTGTGTTCACAGCACTCAACTCTGCCCTAGATTTTTGTAAATGAGTTTCTTGCTCACTAAAATTCAGGATTTGCAGTCTTCCCTCAATTGCCTTGCAGTTCTGGGTATTTTGAGACTTTGGGGGCAGCCTGGGATGGAATGCAGCTGCTTCTCCTTGTCCAGATGGGAGTTAATGTCCTGAATCTCCCTTCAGCTATACCAGCTGTGAATGGATTTCAGTACAGCTGCTCCTGATTTACACCACTGTGAGGGAGAGCAGAATCAAGCCCTGACCCTCGTGTGTTTCTGACAAGCCCACGTGGCTGAATGGGGAATGCCAGAGGCATGAGGCTTGACTGCTGCTGGAAGGGACTCCACAGCTCCTCACGCTGATGAGCTAAATGCTTGCCTCAAAGGCAGCTCTTGTTGAAGACTGACAATCTTGGGAATTCTCTTTTCTAAGAATACCCTGCATTTACGTCATGAGCCTGTGCTGGAGGTGTGGTGTGCAAAGGCAGGGCAGTGAACTGAATGTACTGCAAACAGTTTGTTCAGCGTAATCCCCTCTCCTGCCCTGCCCAGAACCCACCTAGAGCTCTGGAGTTAATAACAGCCTCTGTCCACACAGACACCCCACCGGCTGCTCCCCATTGCCCATTAGCCAGGGATATAATGGTAATGCCTTCATGCCTTCATCCTCAGCCAGAGCGGGCAGGCCGAGCACTGCTGAAATCCTGCCCTACCTGGTGACCCGTACACTGAGCAAGGGCAGGAGAGAGCAGACAGAAGGAAAAATGGAGAACACTGCAGGAGGTTTCCAGAACAACTGTAGTGGGAGCACAGGTTGCAGAGATGTTATCTTTGAATGCAGGTCTGAAACCTTCTCCGCGGCATTTACCCCAGATCCTAATGCAAGCAGGGTCTCAATGAGCTCTCCCCTGACACCTAGTGATAAGCAGGAGAAGAGGACTTCAGGGGACATGGGCACACCCACCCTGCCAGGCTACTCAGCCTGATGGAACTGCTTTGCCCACATGATTGCTGTGGGCTGGTGTTGGATGGCAAGTCACCTTGTCGTTGGGGACAGGGGCAATAGAGGACTGTTATCCTTATGTGGCTCAAGGGGGTCAGAACTGTGCCTGGCTGCAGAGGTGGCTTTTGGGGTAGGCGAGGCAGGCGGCCGCCTAGGGCCCCAAGCAGTAAGGGGCCCCATCGGGGTGGTCACCTGCTTCTCCTAACTGGGGTCAGGAAGCCCCGACATGCGTGCCTAACTTGGCATGCGGGCCGATCCTGAGTGGCTTCAGCGCCGCACAGGCTCCCCTTGCTGGCCCCGCCCCCCAGCATGGCCTGAGGGCTGGGGCCACAAGAGCCGCCTGCCGCGGCTCCAGGCTCCCTCCTGCTGGCCGCGTTTCCCTGGTCCGCCCTGTCCCCGACTCCACAGTAAGGTAAGTGCTTTGGGGGGAGCTGGTTTGGGGGCTGGGGACTGGTTCAGGGGCCAGCATGGGGGCCTGGGAGCCGGCGTGGCCCTGTTCAGGGGCCCAGGGCCGGCTCGGGAGCCCGGAAGACAGCTCAGGGGCTGGCGCGGGTGCTGGCTTGGGGCCCGGGAGCTGGCGCGGGTGGCTTGGGGGCCTGCTCAGGGCGCAGGGTGGCTCGGGGGCCTGGGAGCTGGCGCAGCCCTGGTTGGGGACCCAGGGGCTGACATGGGGGCCCAGCAGCCGGCATGGGGGCCCGGGAGCTGGCGTGGGGTCTGGCACGAGGTGTGGGGGTCTGCCTGGGACCTGGGGGCCAGTGTGGGGGCCAGCTTGGGGCCCAGAGGCCGGTGCAGGGGCCAGTTTGGGGTATGGGGGCCTGCTCGGGGCTGGCTCAGGGCACGGTTCAGGCTGCAGGGCCAGCACAGGGGCCGGTGCGGCCTGCCTCAGGGGCCGGCTCAGGGTTCGGGGGCCGGTTAGGGGCTTAGTCCTTGTAGGGGACCCCACAATGGGCCTTAACCTAGGGCCCCAGATAGCCTAAGGCTGCCTCTGCCTGGCTGAGGGGTTCACTCTCAACTAAACTTCACTCACTAGGCCAGGGTTAACAGGCGTGCCAAAGCCCAGTGGAATTGAGAGAGGGAAAGGAGAGCTACTTGTATGTGGTAGTGTGGCCTCTGCGTAAGAGTCACAGGGTACGTCTACACTGGCAATTTAGGTCAACTTAAGTAGCCTTAAGTCAGCCTAAATTACTCACTGTCCACACTGGACTTTCTTTAAGTCGACTTAAGAAATTCCTTAAGTCAACTTAATGAAAGCTTAGGTCTCATAGACTCATAGACTTTAAGGTCAGAAGGGACCAGTACGATCATCTAGTCTGACCTCCTGCAAAATGCAGGCCTCAAGACCTCACCCACACACTCCTGCAATAGGCCACCAACCTAAGACTGAGTTATTTACCTCCTTAAATCATGATTTAAGGACTTAAGATACAGAGAATTCACCGGTAGGTGAACCATGCCCTGTGCTACAGAGGAAGGCGAAAAAGGTCGACTTAGTAAGAACCACCAGTTAGGTCAATCTAACCCGTAAGTCGGCTCCCTTAGGTTGACTTAAGCACAGTGTGGACATAGATTAACCCTTGAGTCGACTTTATTATGTCGATTTAAGGGCAGTTAAGTCTACTTACTAAGTCCCCGTTCAGGGTAACCACTTTGTTAAGTCAACTTAATAAGGTCGACTTTAAGTCGACTTAAAGTCGACCTTATTAAGTCAACTTAACAAAGTCGACCTAACTTTTTCTAGTGTAGACATAGCCCTAGACACTATCTGACCCTTTCTCTCTCTACTGGGTAGTAGCAGAGCTGATTAAAACTCAGCTGAGTCTTCTGTTGCAGATCGACAGCGCTGACATCACTCATGGGTCTAAATGTTAGAGCTGCTTTGGGACCGTGTTTCTGACGCAGGAGACTGCCTAGTCTGTACTAGCATTGAGGCTCCTCCCCTAACAGCTGACATCCATGGGAGCTGTGTCAAGTGAGGGGACCTCAAAACATCCCAGGGGGTGCAGAATGGAGCGGCCAATGGAGGGGAGGAGCAACACCAGGTGTTTGGTGGAGTGGAAATGCCAGAGGAGCCATGAGTGACCAGCTGGTGGAGCGGCGGATTTCAGAACAAGCACCTGGACAATGGAGTTAGTGAGACTCCTTTCCCAACTCAGCCCACCAGAGGGGAGGGGAATTTACACAAATGGACCTCTGAACTCTGGGTCTTCACTGACCAGTAAAACAGCCGTGAGTGGGGTATGGTGGAGGAAGACGGGACGGGCATATTAAAGGAACTTTTGGTGTTTGGATTTAAGGACCTGATGCAGAAAGGTTTTGAGGTAAGGGTTTTGCTCGTGATTTTAGGCTTATGAATCCTACGAGTGGCATTTTCCCAAGTTAATGCCGGGTCACTTTCCCCCCTTTTATTAAAAGTTTCTTTTCTACATTCAGTCTGTGTGCTTGCAAGAGGGGAAGCAGTGCCTTCAGAGGAGCCCCAGGGCTGATGTGAATTGGCCCAGGTTACTAGGTGGGGTCTCAAGCTGGTTTTGTGTTGCACTATTGAAGAGGAACCCATTGAAAAGGAACCCAGCTCTTGCTGCTGCCGACTCCAACTGGCAGAAGAGTTACACTAGCATCCAGCTTCAGTGTAGTCTGCAGTCCTGTTCTCCACGACCAGCAATCCTGAGCGTAGGCTCCTGGGCCCCAGGGCTGCTGCACTGGACACTCACATGTAGGGGTTAAAGTAAGGGAGAACGCACCGGAATGCAGTTCCGGGGCCCACAAATTTCAGGAGCCAGAGTTCCGGGGCCCCTAAAAATAAAAAAATCCAGCAGAACGCATGCTGCTGGAAGGTCCTACACCCCACCGTTGTTAATCACAATACTTATTGTGTTATGCAGCGTTTGCTAGTTTGTGACAATAATTGCTATAGACATAAACGCCATATAAAATTATAAATATTTTTATGGAGCGATAACTGATGCATGTGGTACTGAGAAGTGGTTGCAAGTGCCTACCTGGGCTGAGGCCCACACATGTATGAAGGCGCCCAGGCAATACAGGAAGGGGGCCCGGAGATTAGGAGTTTTCCGGGGCCCATCAAATTATACTTTAACCACTGCTCACATGACTGTTCTAGACCAATCACTGGCAGGAGCTGGGACCAGGCCATAATGCATCTTGCTGCATGTAACTGCAGCCCACCGCTCTCCAGGTGTTTCCCACAGCCTGAAGGAGGCCTGCTAGCATTTCATTCCCAGAGAGTCTGACACGGCAGCCCTTTGGACAGACAGCACAGAAGATCCCAGAGAGGCAAATGGAGCTTGAACCTGCTGGCCCTATTTCCTCTGCATACAGCAGCTCCAGAGAGCTGGCTGAGGATTCAGTCAGAGATCTGGGGAGGAAGACCAGGACCTTGCCAGCCTTGGCCGGGCAGGACGGTACCGCTCTTAGCGCGGATGCAGGATAACATTACCATACAGGCAGCCACTCAGAACTCAAAGCCACTCCGTGCCCAAAGCGGATGGAATGCAAAGTGCATGCCTTCCCAGTGCTGAAACTTTACCCCCGGATTTTGGTAGGGCTGTACCCTCTCCTGTAAGCAGCTGCGTATGGTCACAGGCTATCGTAGCATCTCTGTCCCTCTTGCAACTTACACCCACCAGACGAATTGTGTGAAGAACAGAAATCAGTGTTGCCATGTGGTCGGTAGTACCTCACCTCTCCGTGAGTCTGAAATGCCATGCTCTGCACCCTTCACTGCATGGAGCTATGGCCAGTCCTGACAATGTCAGTGACTCTGGGCTCTTCTCCATCTGAGCCTTTGACCTGTCTTTGGTCTCCTACCTGCAACAGACAGGAAATGCTGCCTCGAGAGTCTCTATGGAACTGTGCTGCACTTGACACTGTGCAGCTCTGACCCACCTTCAAACTACAGCTGGAAAACCAGGAATCAATACAGCGGAGGTTTGTCTGACGGAATTCGGCCATTTTAGAAGGCAGAGATTTTCCTGAAAACATGTTGATTTTTTTGACGTCTTCCACTTTTTGACAAAACCTTTTTGTTTGTTGGTTGGTATTTGATGTTGTTTATCAGTTTTAATTCACTGTTTTCCAGACAAAATTCAGCAGCAAATTCGTGACAGAAAATAAGGGGGTGAAACCTTTGAAAGTTTCCAAATTGGTTTTAGTTAAATTAAGCGATTTTAAAATAATAATAGTAGAAGTAGTGCTTGAAGAGGAAATATTAGCAATTCAGATCTTGGCCTGAATCCTGCAGCACTATGTGTTTGCAATGTCTATGTACAGACAAAGGTGATATGTAGTGCTGTAGTCTGCCCCAGAGCCCATCTGAATATATTTATATGCCTTATGGCAGCTGTAAATCCACTTTGCTGACAGATGAGCAAACTCAGAGGCAGGTAGGATTCACTTTCTTGCGGAAACCCCTTCACTAACATTTCTTTTTCATTAACTGTGCGTCTAGTGTCAGTGCCAAAATCTAATTAATTTTGTGAGCCAGAGGAGACTGGCTGTGTTCAGTCTGGGAGAGTTTACTAGAATACAGTATTTGTGATTGCATTGGCATCCTGTAAATAAGTATTTGGCTTCTGGGAAATTATGACCCATAGTTTGGATGTGTCAAAATGTACCAAGAGCAAATCCTCGCAATCCTTTAATGCCAGACAGATCAGTGTGAGCATGGACCTGGTGATGCCCAGATGAATGGCACAGTAAGCCATATATATAGCAGCACTTGATATGCCTTCATTTTGCACTGTGTGGGAAAGACAAAAAAAGGGTAGAACATGTCACAGAGGTCACTCTGCTCCCAGAGCCACTTTCTATCAAGTCATCTGATTAGCTCCTTCCTCCACCGCCGAAGGATTTATGCTTTACGTTTAGGAAGAGAACCTGTGTGTATTAGAGAGAGGGGGCTTTACAGATGATTGCTTTTGCTCTATATTACTTTGCAAAGCAACGATAATGACAGCCTGCAAGGACCACCTTTACTATTTCCCATATGGAGCTGGGGTGCAAGTAAAAGGATGTGGTTGCAACTTGTCCCCGGCAAACCCTGCGGAGTTCATTCTGGCTCATGCATCATCACCAGCAGTAAAGTGGAAGAGACAGGCCGGCCAGCTCCCAGGGCAGAACAAGGCATCCAAACTGCAACTCCCATGAGGCACCACAGCATCCTAGGCAGATGCTTTTCAAAGCTGTGCTGGCACAGAAAGCAATGTTTCGCTGCTCCTTGGCTAGAATTTTCCAGAACATTCATTCTGTGGAAAAAATTCAATACGCTGATTTTTAGCCCACTTTGGGGGCAATAAAATAATCAAAATCTCGGACTTTCCCACAGGGACAGATGTTCCGATTTGTGTGGCACTCCAGTCAGGACACAATGGCACATCTCCTCCACTTGGTGGTGCAGCACGTTTCCAGCAGCAGCAACAGCCTCTGCCCCCCATCCCTGTTGGGGCATATTCATAACCCTGCCATTTCTCTCACCCACCACTTGATGGAGCCCCAAACATTCCAGACATTGGCAGGTACAGGACTCTTCAACCCCCTTGAGAGAGCACTGCAGAGCCACAGTGTCCAGCGAGCTCCCCTTTGCAGGCTGCGAGCACACGGTCCCGTCGCGGGATAGTCGGCACTGCAGACCTGTACAGAATTGGATGCCTCTGTCTGCCACCTCTGCGGCAGCTTGCTGTGGACATCTGACAGGAGCAGCAGAGGGACTGGTCTCGTGCCCAGCTTTGGAGGAAGGCTTCTGGCACAAAAATCAGGATCAATGTGGCCTCCTAGATCAGTCTCTGAAAGAGCAGGGCCCACATTTTCCAACATGATTGCTGATTTCTGGTGCCCCGGTTGGAGATACTAAGGGGAGGCTTCTGTGCTCAAGAGGCTCCCAAAATCACTGGTCACTTTGCATATTCCTTTAAAAACACAGCCCTTGGATTGTGAAGAGCTGGGAAAGGAACATGTTCCAGACTGATGGGCTGACTCATGACACCAATGAAAAACTGCAATGTGAGTAGAATTGATTTGGAATTTTCCAACAAAACTGTGTTTGTCAGAAAATGCTGATACCTCAGACCCTAAAATTTCCCCTGGAAAGTATCAATTTAAGCAAAATATTTCATTGGAGAAGGTGCTTAGATCCCGGAGGGAATCTTGAGTCAAAATCAGGGAAAGAGAGAGAGTCACATTATAACAGCCCCCAGGCAAATAAAAAGGTGTGTTCATCCCATTGTGGGACAGGAAAATCCAGGAAATCTAGACCATATTTTCAAAATAGGAAAACCATTGCCATCAGAGAAATCTGTTCCCCAGATCCACCACTGGGTGAGGCTGGGCAGACCCCCCCAGCACCATGCCTCAGTTTCCACATCTGCAAAAAGGGGCCTGTTTGCACTCAGTTTGTTGAGAGATGAGGGATGAAACCGGATGGGACCTTGGCAAATAGAATCAGGAAGGATCTATCCTTGGCTCTGGATACATGGACTGCCAGGCCATAACTGCCATGTTTGGCACTAGCCATGTCTAATGCTGGGGCAGTGCCTCAAGGAAAAGGGCTGAAGTTAATAGGAGACACCTCGAAACTCCCCCTGGAAACTGTGCCTTATTTCACACCCAAACAACCCTTTGCCCCAAAGCAGCAAAGAAAATAATGTGGGCTTGTACCCTTTTCTGGCACAGTGTGATGGAGAAAGCAGGCCTGGAAAATGGCTTATATGGGCCTTTTTAGAAGGCGAAGCCTTTTTCTGCTTCTGATTTTCATACAAACTCTGGTCTGCCCTGGAAGTTGCTGTGGGAGATAGCACTCTAGGGAAATGACACCAGCCTCAGAGCTGCCCACTGGAAGCTGGAGCAACTGATGAGATTTAGATTTAGCCTGCGAATGCTCTGCTTGAAGTTGCTCTTATTAACACCTACTTCACTTCACTTTCTAATATCATTTCGGGGAGAGGATGTCCTTGTTAAAGATTCAGCGCCATCCCTTCCACTGTTCGTGCAAGCTCACCAGTGGGGGCCTGCAGCACAGCTGCGGAAGAGGTGACACTGAGGTTTCAAAGGCCGAGGTACATGCAGTGTAGGGACTTCTCTCACACACCTGCTGTCTCCTACCCTGATGAGTGCATGGGACTCATCCAGCCCAGCCTCCGCACCTTTCTCTAAGCACAGATGTGTCCCCAGTAGGCTTGTGCTGCTTGAACTGGGCTGGTGTAAACGCACCACGGCCCTGAAGGAGGAAGGTGAGGACAAGCACTGTGCCCACTAGGCCTAAGGTAGAAACAAGCAGAGGAAAAGACCAGCCCCCCACTACTGAAGCCTGTGAGCCCACAGCAGAAGGCAGGACAGGAGCAGCTCGGCTCCTCCAGCGGCTCTAGACAGGAGCCTTGAGCCGAGAGACCATCTGCAGTGGTGGCTGTGAGAAAGGCAGCCTGCAGCCCAGGGTGTGCGGGGAGGGGAGGTGGCAGGTTCTCTCACATCACCAGACAAGCCATTTGGGGGTGTGTCATTGAGCCAGAGGACTTGCTTCCCCTTCCCCCCGTGTGCTGCTGCTTGTGGTGTTCATACTGGCGCCGTTGGGGTGCACAGGGCAGCGGGGTGCCGCTGTTACTGCAGTGTATGTTGCACCATGCTGATGGCATCCCCTCTGCTCAGCTGCTGCTGGCCTGCAGTGTGTTCTGCGGTTTGCACAGCTGTGTAGATCTGGCAAGCAGCTGTTGTGCTCTGCAGGTTAGCCGAAAGAGGGATGGAGAAATCCCCCTAGGTGTGGGGCAGAGTGAGAGGCTGCAACTGTCTCATGGCTTCCGCAGAACATTGAGTGCCGGCTGGGTCCCAACCCATCAGGGGCCAGGAGTGGGGCTGCAAAGAGGGCCCTTCACTCTGCCAGCGAGAGCCCTGGTCTTACAGGAGCAGGGGGAGAGGGGGGTTGAGCCTTCCTCCAAGGTGCAAGGTCTAGAGGCCAAGCAGCATCTTCCTGCCCCAATTTCTCAGCCTGAGCTCCAGTGATCAGATTTGACCCTGGGCTCTCAGAGCAGTTTCCACCATCACGTCCATCTCACCCTTTCCCCTCAGCCCTGCACCATGTCTTCTTGACCTTACACAGATGGGCAGGAGGAGGGAAGAGAGAGGACCAGGGAAGACCAGCCATTTGGGGCCAAAAACCCCTTCTCCAAAGAGCAGAGACAGCACCCCGACTGCACACCCAGCACCTCCCAGTAAGCCCCTGTCCCACTCCCTCCTGGTATGTGCAGGACCTCCACTCCCCATTGTCTCTCTATCCTTGCAGCCCAGCCAGGACATCTGTGGGGAGGAGCAAACCCTGCCTGCCACAAGCAGTGGCCCTGGGCTGCCAAGCTCTTCCTGCCCGGCCGGGGCCCTGCATAGCCTCACCTCCAACAGGCAGCTTTACTGGAGGCCTTGCTAAACTGTCCTGTGCTCTCCTGGATTGGAGGCTGTTTTTAGGAACTTGGCGCTGAGTGCAGCTGTTTAGTTTGCAGGGAGCAAAGAATGTATTAATAGCCACACGAGCTGTTTGTTTTAGGGAAAAAACACTTCACTTTTTCCATTCATTTCTATTCTTTGCTAGTGGCTCTAGCACCCGCCCACTGCACACCGGAGGCTGTGTTAACCCTGCACCTGCCACATCTCCAGCCTGCCCTTTCATACATCTGAGATAGGCGCACAACTACAAAACTGCTCCCAGCAGGAACTATGCTGGGCCCTTCTGCACCAAAACCTGAGCTAAGAGAGTTCCTTTCAGTGCCAGAAATACTGGTCTAGGGCCAGTGCAGAGAACACAGAGTTGCACGGATCAGGCCTGGGTATTTACAGCTGTCTCTGAGGAACATCAGTGCCATCTTTGCCCTCCTCCAGGCCTGAGTCATTGCCTCTTTGTCCATGAATAATTAATGTGTGCTGGTGAAAGCTCCATTTGCAGAAACTTTGATCATCTGCAAATGAATTTCCCAGGCCTTTCAACCCAGCTGCACTGTCCAGACCCCCTGCTTTATGGTGGGACCAGATTAACATAAAGATTCAGATCACCCAGGACACTGCGATGCATACACATGCCCCAACAGAGCACTCTGACCCAGCAGTGGGGCCCCGTGCACACACATGGTGACATGCCACTACTGCTTTCCCACTTCCTCTGATGGGTTTTTAACCATTGCCTGATGGGGCCCTTTATTGTCCTCTGAATTGTTCCTACCCGGGATGTGAGCCTGTGGCATTCCTGGCAAGGTGGCTCAGACAGTATAGCCAGCATGGTATAAGCTGACCAGTGCCCTGCTCTCCCATTGATGAAAAAGGAGTGAATGGCATTTGCTAACCCCAAGCCAGCTGTTTGTGATTACAGAGGACTCCTCCTGGGCTGAGGTCTGTTCTGCCTGCTGCTCACCTGGCTTCTTCCTGGAGCACAACAATTGATTTACAATACCATAGAATAGAAGAGGTGTCCCGCTGAGTCCAGATCCATCCTGAACTTTCCATAAGCAAGACTCTATTTTTAACTCTGCAAGGCCTGAAAGCGGGTTGGTTTCCAGGGGAGTGAGTCAGTCAATGGGGACCCTACACACACACCCAGCTGTGAAGGGTGGGGCACAGATCAGGAATAGCTTCTGACTGCTGTATGTGACCATTTGGCATACAGGTCTATGGGGTTATTGTGTTTTGTGTAAGATGTATGCCAATG
>ML685815.1:8826987-8868040 GCA_007922175.1 Pelusios castaneus
CAACCTGACGTACAGGTGTACAGGTCTATGGGGTTATTGTGTTTTGTATAAGATGTATGCCAATGGAAATGCTACAATCTTGCTGCCACCTGACGTTTTCAGCATGATTGAACTTTTTGGACACTCCCCCAGCACTCCCTTTAGTGTGTGCCTTACATTTGTGGTCTGCATGTGTTTAGTGTAGCAGCAGGGCTAACAGGAAATCAGACAATGGCTTTAAATGAGCAATATGGTGGTGGTGGGGGGGGGGGGTCACTAAGGGACAATGCCAGAGTGATTAACTGGGAAGATGCTATTACAGTTCCAGGCCAAGGTGCACCTGAGATCTCCCTCTTGGTCTCCATGGGCACTTGTTCCAGATGACATGTATGTCCTGTACGGCCCTGTAATGGGTCACAGGCTGTGTCCACTCCTTTTTAGCCCCTCAGGTCCCGCTCCCCCTAGTGTCTAAAACTTCAGGGAGAACTCAACCACACATCTCTGCTGTCATCCGTGCTCTTTATTTACAGTGTCTTACAGAAAGCCCTTCTTTCCAACAGCTTCAATATATCCCAACATTACCCATGCCCCCAGTCCTGGGGTTAGTTCAGTGCCCTTGGAGGGTAGGGGTTGTTCACCTTCCTCTGGCTACCGCAAGCAGACTGCAGCTACCTAAGTCAGGCCTCTCTAGTGGGTACCTGTAAAGGTCTTTATAGACTCAGCTGGGCCAGGTCCCAGCTGCTCCCTCTTGGCTAATTAGGGTCTACCTGAGCCCAAATTAGCCAGAGCACCTACTTCAGCCCTCTGAGCCAGGGCTTACAGAAGGACTGAGGGGTTTATCTCCTCAGCACTTCTACAGGCCCCCCAGAGGGGAACCCCCTGTTCACTCATGACTGCTACACCACAAGACTACTCCATCGCATTTCACCAACCACAGCTGTCCCCATTGGGCTTGAGATGGTGACCAGTATGAAACGCATGAGTCAAAGCAGCTCTAGCACAAACCAGGGTGAGATACTAATTCATGGAAACAGAATGAGCAGAAGGACTTAGAGTTAAAGCTACAGATGTCTACATGCACCTCCCTTTCCCAAAAGCTTCCTCTGTTCTTGCACGTTTCAGTAGGCCTTAGCTTTCCCCAAACCCAGATCCTGCTCTGTGTGTCCCAGAATCCCTGTCTGCCTTTATCTGAATCAAAGCTCTTTGTTTCTGAGTGCTGTCAGAATCTTCCCCCTCTCCAGGTGCTGCCAGGCAAAGTTGAGCAGCAAAGACACTTCTAGAACCTTGCTGTGGGCTGATAATCAGACTCATTTCCATCCTACATCTGCTTTCTCGGCTTACCTGAGCGGTCCGGCAAGAAGGAAGCCCTGCAGTCCCTTCTTGCCGGGACCTGAGTGGTCCCGGGGAGAAGGGAGCCCCGCGGTCCCTTCTTGCCAGGACCTGAGTGGTCCCAGCGAGAAGGAAGCTCCCTTCCCCCGTGCCCTAAGTCGACTTAGGACATCCACACTGCTTAAGTCGACTTAAAAAGTTGACTTAAGTTTCAAAGTTGACTTTATACGAAGTGTTATAAAGTCGACTTTGAATTTCCTTAAGTTGACTTCAGCAGCTTAATTTACTTAAGTCGACTTAATTTACTAGTGTAGACACACCCATCCAGTTCACCTCTAAATCCATATTTGGAGCACAGAGTTGTGATGTGTTCAATGGTTTTGATGTTCTCCTCACAGTGGCTATGTCTACACTTGTAAATTTAAGTCGACTTAGCATGTCTACACCTAAATTTAAAGTCGACTTAGGGGGGAACTTACAAAGTCGATCTAGAGCGTCCACACTGGATGCCTAGGTTGACTTCTAGGGGCTATGGGGACTTTGGGCAGGTCCATGGTGGCGGGGGGGCACCCCTTGCCCAGTGCCAGGGGGCTCAGCCTTTACCCCATTGTACCTGGGTATAATGGGGCAAAGGGGACAGGGACCCTGGCAGAGCATAGAGGCAGGGTGGGCAGGGCTCTGCCCTGCCCTTTGAGGGGGCATGCCAGGCTCCCCCTGTGCCACCCCCCTGGCAGGAAGCGCAGTGGGGGAGTCCTGGAGTAGCCCTAAGTTGACTTAGGGCTACTCCAGGTCTACACTAGCTTAAGTCGACTTTAAAAAGTCGACATAAGCCTAAAGTAGAACTAAAAGTAGGTTTAATAAAGTCGACTTAATTTTCATTAAGTCGACTTTATTTTTCTTAAATCGACTTAAGCAGCTTGCTCAAGTCGACTTAAGGAAACTGTAGTGTAGACGCAGAGTAAATTAAGTCAACTTAAGCAAGCTTAAGTCGACTTAATTTACAAGTGTAGATGCACCCACTCACATCAAGGGGAAATCATTGGCTATGTCTACACTATAAAAAGTTAGGTCGACTTAACAAAGTGGTTTCCTTGAACAGGGACTTAGTAAGTTGACCTAACTGCCCTTAGGGCGACCTAATAAAGTGGACTTAAGCGTCCACACTGTGCTTAGGTCAACCTAAGGAGTTGACTTAAGGGTTAGGTCGACCTAACCGGCGGTTCTTATTAAGTCGACCTAACCTTTCATTAAGTCAACTTAAGGAATTTCTTAAGTCGACTTTATGAAAGCCTGGTGCGGACAGGGACTAAGTTAGGTAGACTTAAGCCTCCTTAAGTCGACCTAACTTGCTAGTGTAGACATAGTCTTTGATTTTCCATTTGTGCCTCAACTAGCTGCATCTTCCTTGATTTCTTTGGATAGTATAAGGTCTGCATGGCAAGTTGAAACCAGGAAGATGGCTTGTTTGGTGAGTGATAATGTGCTTGTTTGGAACGGTAGATGAGGTCCAACCTCTTTGATATTCCCTAATGGCCTTCAGAGATATGAAGTGATCCACAGTGGTTTTCACAGTTTCAGGCATTGAGGAGGTACATTATTCATAGCCTCTGAATGGGAAGTTCTGGGTTGTCTTCAGTGCATTTAACTTCTCATTCTGTGGCTGTACCTCAATAGACAGATGAAGGGCCAATGTTTGCTAATACAGAAAGCTGTGGCAGAGGTTTTGATTTTAAAGATCCTGTGATGATTCACATTGTTGTGTATTTTAGTGTCTTACCTAATTGCCCGGGTTGCTGTAGCAACCCAGTTCACTTGTTGCCAAAGTAATAGAGTTAGATTATTAGGGGATAGCTCTGCAGGTTCTAGCTGGTTTTTAGGTTAGTTTAATAAAGAAACTTTTTGCATGGGCTTGCTCTCTCTGTATTTTGTGCTGATTTCTTCCTGAATACAAGCAATTCCCAGTATTCAACATAATAAAGTGGCCACGATGATCGACCTGTGGTACATCGGCAACAAAAGCAAAGTAAAAGTCAATATAAGACAAATCCTTTTGCTGCTTGGAGGGGGGCTGGGCTGTTTACACTGATGGTTCAAAATGAAACTAAAACAGGCTCTGTTTTGTTCTGAACAGAATGAAGCACAGCTGGGCTGTTTACACTGACAGTTCAAACTGAAACTAAACTAAACTGAAACTAAAACGGGCTCTGCTTTGTTCTGACAGAAGTTAAATACAATTGGGCTGTTTACACTGACAGTTGAAACTGAAACTAAAAGAGGCTCTGTTTTGTTCTGACCAGAGTGAAAATGGGAAACTGAAATTGGGAAACAGGGAAAAAAGACCCCAAAACAAAAAAACCCAGTGCTAGTGAGGAAAAGTTGCCCACAACTGTGTGTGAACAACTCCAACACACATGAATAAAAGACACTAAAAGACAAGAGAAAGGAAGGGAAAAAAGGGAGGGGGGCAGCAAAGGTTACACTTATAGGGTCACTGAGACCTTTTAATGCACTCTGGCTCAATGGTACGCATATACTGAGTGTTTTCAGCTTTTTGTTATTGCAAATGAAATTACAGAAGCAAAGAAAGTGTCAATCTTCCTAAGTATTACAGGACCTAAAACCTATACCATGCTGTGCAGTTTAGTGCATCCTGATAAGCTAGAGACAAAATCTTACAGTGACTTTGCGAAAAACCTGCAGCCACATTTTTTAACAAACTGCTGGTAATTGCAGAAGGATATAGGCTCCACCAGAGGAACCAAGGAGAAAGTGAAACAGTTAAGCAATTTGTAGCAACTCTGAAAAAGCTTGCTGAGCACAGTGAATTTAATGAGATGTTAAATGACGCCCTGCATGATAGATTGATGTGTGGTCTGCACAGTGAAGCAATACATAAGTACCTATTGACAGAGGCCCAGCTCACCTTACAGAAGACCATTAATATTACAGTCTCTATCGAACTGGCCACAAGGGAGGCACCACAAATCAGTACATTAACCAAAGTGCATAAGGTGTCACAAGAACCTACCCACAAGACAGTGGGGATCCAGGAATATTACCACTGTGGAAAGCCAGGTCACCCTGCATCAGGGTAATAGTATACAGAACTAGTGTGTTGACAACGTGGAGAAAAGCGACACACTGTGTGTGCCTGCAAGCAAAAGAAAGAAGAGTCAAACAGAACAGGCAAACTGGAGAAAAAGAACCCTGCAGTCTGCCGGACCAAGGGAAATCTGCACACAGTAGAGCAGACTCAGAATGATAAAAGTGACAACCAGTAAGAATAAGAAGTGTCACTCCAAGTCTTGTTCATGGCTGTTGGCTAACATGAATACCGGGTAATCTCGCGGTTGGAAGGTAAACCTACACACAAAGAACTGGACACTGGCACAGCAGTTTCGCTGGTCTCAGACACCATGTACAAGAAGAAGTTAAAGCATCTTCCATTTAAGTAAATGAAAATTGTTCTGTATATCGGAGAAACTGTACCCAAGTTGGGCACTGCTGATATTAAGGTGAAGCTCAATGGACAGACTGTTAAATTGCCATTGTTTGTAGTGGAAGGCAATTACTCAGCCTTCACAGGAAGGTCATGGCTTAGGAAATTCCAGGTGAATTGGGCAAAAGTGCAGAGAATGAACAACGAAGAAACAGCTCTGGCAGCTGTATTAAAGAAACATGCTGCTGCTCTCGGAGAGGACCCAGGAAGTATGAAGGGAATCATTGTGAAATTGAACATTAAGCCTGACAGTCAACCAAAACATCTGAAAGCCAAAACAGTGCCATATGCCATTGAGCCAAAAGTTAAAGCAAACCTGGAGTGTCTGGTAAAAAATGGAGCCCCAGTACCAGTTACCCATGGCTAATGGGCAACCCCAAGCATTACGGTATTGAAGAAAGATGACAGCATTTGGATTTGGGGGGATCTTAAGATCACAGTTAACCTGGTATTGTGTACAAATATAACCTGTGGGTGGGCTAAAATTCATTCAATTTCCCCTCTCCAGTGCCTAACAGAAATAAACCCCAACTCCTTTGGAGAAGCACCTGGAGACCCAGGATCCAGTCTGTAAGGGACTCACAGCAAAGATTGCTCAGAGTTACCACCCCACATTAAAATACTACTAAGAACAAACATAACAATGAACTTTATTAACTACTAACTTAATAAATCTTATCCTAAGAAAACAAAATACATTTAAACAGAACAGTCTCCAAGAAACACCATGAGAAAGATACTCAAGTGTCCCGCAGTCCAGGTGGAGTTCACCCAAATCTCAGTTACAGTCTCTATTCAACTCCAAAGGCTTGAGTGGAAAGAAGTAGCTATCCTCTTCTTCTTTGGTTGCAGGAATCTTCAGTGGCATTCCACGCAGGCTTTTCTTTCTCTTCTGGAACCAGCACCATCCGGTCAGCTCACTGGTTAACCAGTCCTCAGTCACATATGCACATGCACAAACTCTGCTGCAGAAGACTCCGTAGGAGGGAGAAAACATCTTGCTGTCCACTCCTGGCTCAGCTTCTCTCCTTGCACACTGAACACATGGCCTCTTCTCACTACAGCAACTCCTGCCTGCTGCTCTCATGTGGTCTGACCTGACCACACCAGCGGGAAACCCTCTGGAGCATGCTCAAATGCTATTACTCCCTATTTCCAGAAGTTTCTGATTCTGGGCAACTAAAGAGAGAGCCTGTTTTAGGCATATGGGTTATACAAAGCAATACCCTCTTCCCTGCATTGATGAGCTCTTTCCTGGCTTGGCTGGTGAACAAAAGTTCAATGAGATTGATCTGAGTCAAACATATTTACAGATGCATGTTGATGAGAAGTCCCAAAAGCTGTTGACTATCATGACAAATAAAGGGCTGCCCCGATACTGTCACTTGCTGTTTGGAATAATGTTGGCTCCGGCTTTGTTCTAGAGGGCTATAAACCAGATCTTGAGTGGTTTGCCAGAAGTCCAGTGCTATCTTGACAACATCCTGGTCACTGGCAAGAATGAGGAGGAGCACCTTACAAATTTGAAAGCTACTCTTCAAAGACTGGAAGAGTAAGGTCTACATGTCCACAAAGACAAATGTGAATTCTTCCAGCCCTGTCTGGAATATTTGGTATATATCATACATGCTACTGGCCTTCGTAAGTCTCCTGCAAAAGTCAAATCTATTGTGGATGCTCCACCTTCTCAAATGGTAAGAATTTCACTCTTTTTTTAGGGCTATTGAAGTATAACAGAAAGTTTATTCCACAGTTAGCAACACTACTAAAAGCACAACATGAGCTTCTTGGCCAGAACAAGGTCTAGAAGCGGACTGAAGCCTGTGATGTTGCCTTTAACCAAGCTAAACATGCATTGTTCAATTCAAAGGTTCTGACGCATTTTGATCTGTTCTTACCTCTACTGTTGGCCTGTGAGGCCACCCCTTATGGAGTGGGAGCAGTCGTGTTACACCTTATGTCTTTGAAGGAGGAAAGACCCATTGTTTTTGCTCATGCACCTTAAGCAAAGTAGGAACTAACTATGTCCAAATCAAATGTGAAGCACTGGAAATCGTTTTTGGGATTTAGAAATTTCACCAGTACCTGTTTGGACCAAAGTTCATGCTTCTCACTGATCATCATGCTCTAACACCCATTTTTGGATGACACACAGGCATATCACCATTGGCTGCTAGTCATATGTGTTATTGCCTCCACATACACATGAGATCAAATAACAGAATTCAACTCCATACTGGAATGCAGATGGTCTCTCAAGGCTGCCTTTACCAGCTAAACATCAAGATATTGGCCAGAAAGAAATCTTCTACTTTGAACAGGCAGAGAACACACTCATCACTGCTACTCAAATAAAGAAAGCAATCTGCATTATGGACCTAGTGATGAATGGAACACCCCTACAGGACTCTCAGGTCTCATCTGACCTCCTTCCCTCCATGTCCAGAAGGATGGAGTTATCAATCCATTCTGGTTGCTTATTGTGGAGGATGCACATCATTATTTCACCACTACTGAGTAACAAATGTTAGAACAGCTACATTCAGGTCATTGTAGAATAGTGAGTCATGAAAGAAATTGCATAATGCTATTTTTGGTGGCCTGGCCTGGACAGTGCCATTAAAGAGAAGGCAAGAGCATGTATTTCGTCTCAATGTGTAAGGACTGTACCTCAGTGGCACCCATACATCCATGGGACTAGCTTGAAAACCTGTGGCAATGTATCCTTGTTGGTTTTGCTGGTCCATTTGAAGGAAGCATGTTCCTGATTGTTGATGCCCGTTCTAAATGGCCAGAAGTGTTTGTAATGCCATCCACCACTGCTGAAAGTACTACCCAGAAACTGCATGGATTCTTTAGTCATTTTGTTCTGCCAGAACAACTTGTGAGTGACAATGGACAACAGCTTGTCTCCAGAAGTTTGAAAATTTTCTGAAAGCAAATGGGCCAAAGCAAATAGTAAATTAGCCAAAGCAATTTTATTAAAGCAAATAGGCTTGAAATTAGATGCAGATTTCTAACCACCAGAGGAGTAAAGTTCTGGAATAGCCTTCCAAGGGGAGCTATGAGGGCAAAAAACATAACTGCCTTCAAAACTGAGCTTGATAAATTTATGGAGGGGATGGTATGACAGGAATGGCTTAGTTTGGCAATTGACTGATCTTTGACTGCTGGTGGTGGATATGCCAGTGGCCTAAGAAGGGACATTAGATAGGGTGGGTTCTGAGTTATTACAAAGAATTATTTCTTGGGTGTCTGGCTGATGAGTCTTGCCCACATGCTCAGGGTTTAACTGATCACCATATTTGGAGTTAAGAAGGAATTTTCCTTCAGGGCAGATTGGCAAGGACTCTTGGGGGTTTTTACCTTCCTCTCTAGCATGGGGCACTGCTCACTTGCTAGTAGATTCTCTGTGCTTTTAAGTCTTTAAATCATGATTTTAGGACTTCAATAACTCAGTCATAGGGCTAGAGGTTTATTACAGGAGTGGATTGATAAGGTTTTATGGTCTGCATTGTGCAGGAGGTCAGAATAGGTGATCATATTGGTCCCTTCTGGCCTTGGAGTCTACAAGAAGGCCTCTTCAGCAGCTGGATATTTAGCTAGGGGCAAACCAACATTTATGGGGCACAACAATCCCCAGGGTTTAGCCAGGAAATGAGGCAGTTTACCCTTATTCCATAGTTTAGTAACTGTTCTAAGAAATGCTTGTTTTCATTAAGGGAGGAGGAATATGTTATGTATTTTGGTGTCTTTCTGGGTTGCCATAGCAACCCAGCTCCCTTGTTGCCATTACAATAGAGTTAGACTATTAGGGGATAGCTGAGCTGGTCCTGGCTGGTTTTTTAGGTTAGTTCAATAAAAAGACCTTTACACGGGTTTGCTCTCTCTGTGTTTCGTATTCATTTCTTACTGAATACAAGCAATTCCAAGGATTCAGCATAAAACACATGACCGTATTCACCTGCCTAGCTACTGGAGCCTTAACTAAAGCTCCATTTCCTGTTTGAAATCTGCTCCAGGTCTTCCTACGTAGCTTTACCAGCTATTATTGTATGGCCTTGTTGCTGTAGAGAAAAGCTGGAGATTGCTGCGGGTGTCTACGCCCACTGTGCTGGGCTGATCTTTCACCCCTGTGGTGCAAATTCTACTGTTGTTTATAAATCCCATATCAGTACTGGCCATGTGGCAGGGAGCAGAGTCAAGGGGCGGACTGGGTCCTGGGGCTCAGGAAGCATTGGGAGTGGCAGAGCTGTGCAAACACTTTAGACGCTGCCCTCAGACTAGTACCCAGGGCCAGGCTCTCATTAGGGGATGGTAGGATAATTTCTTCCCATCTTTCAGGTGAGGGGGTGCAATGCCTACTTCTCCCCATTCTGAGCATGTGCAGGAGGGCAAGTGAGTGGGGAGAGGCCGCTGGGAGAGGACAGACACCACCTGTTGAGGTGTCTGAGAGGAGACAGAGAGAATGTGGGAAAGGGACATGGAACTAATGCAGAGGGTCCACAAAAGAAGTGGGGGACACTCAGCACTAGGGAGGGGACCACATATCAGAAGAACACAGAATCCTGTACACACACTCACATGCACACACTAATACATATAGGCCAGCGTGCACACACACACATTTATGGGAACTATCATTGCCAGGTTGCCCTTGGGGCATCTCTTTGCCCCCCCAGCTGTTGGGCCCCACACGTTGAGTGGTGGAACCTGTGCTGATATAACTCCAGAGTGCTGCTGTTCAGTCCATGCCAGGCCAAGGTGGGTGTGAATCTGTGTACAAGCAGGCCAGGCCAGCACAGCAAGGCACCCACACTGTTGTCCCCTATGGCAATGGGCAAGGTGGGTCCCACACATGGGTTAGAAGTCTGAGAATAACCGGGTGCCTCCCAGGGGAAGGTGTGACACGGACAGCCCAGCTCTGGCTTCAAGACAGTAGCCACCCCACCCGATGGGGGGATGCGAGTGAGCAGCTGATAGTCTTGCTGAATCTAATCAGCTGGCCGAGCCAAACCCTGGTGTCTCCCATTTTATGGCCATTGCTATAACATGTGAACAGGAAGCACTTTGTTTTCATAGCAGAGGAGAGCTGCTCAGTCTCCAGGCCCTGCAGAGAAATCCCTTGGGACTCACAGCTCCTCACAGAAAGCCCAGCACCCATCAGAGCTATTGCATACCCAGGGCACCTTGAGTGCCACTCAAGTCTCCAGGGCAGGCCTGACTCCTGAGACCTGCCCTCTGCGTCTGGGTCTCTGGGTATACACAGATGCCCAGCCCAGCACTCCACTTCTGACACCTCGAGCCCTCTCACTCTTCAGCCAGACGGGTATTCCCAGAAGGCAGGGAGGCTGGCTGGTTTGCATGGCTGACAGCTCAAAGAGGGAAAACCACTCCATCCACAGGCCTGTGCCCCACACCAAACCACCAGGGCTGCAGTGAACTATTCAGTCCCTGGAGTGCTCTGCTAGCCCCAAGCCCAGAGGTGGATTTCACACCACACATGCCTGTGGTTTTATAGCTCCTCTGAGCACTTCCCTGCCTGGGATGTTTATTGTTATTGTTTTAAAGGGAAGCATGAAGGTTATTGCAGTTGGATAAAATGTTATAAATCACCGCAGGGATGGCTGCCGGAGCGCTACAGGCAGCTCCCGCCCAGGGCAGCCCACACACAACTAGAGAGAAGGAAGTGAAAGAGCCACTTCCAATAGGCATCTGCTCTCTCTGGAGAGGCAGGACCAGGAGTCAGGTCGGGGACAGGCCCTTCATAGACCCAGCACTCTGGGGCAGTCATGTGAGAACATCAGCAGAGCAAGGGATGCGGCAGTACATCCACTAATGCTGACTCTTCATGCTGTGTCACAGAGCATGCCCCTGAGGTGGCCTGGATGTTCATAAGTCAAACCTATGCCGTATAGCAGCGATGCCCCCAATATTTCAGTGGCGCAAAGTTTGGCAAGCAGTAAGGCCTAGCAGCTACAGTACCCCAGCAGGGATCAAAGCATTTGGGAATTCAACTCCACTATATACCTCCCTAGTATTTATCAGAGGAGACCTGGGGCTCACTGCAAGAGAATACTCCTGAGCTGTGGGGCCTTGCTTTCCTCTTATCTGCTCAGTCGCTGACACCCCAAGCAATGTACTGATTGATTCCTGCTTGGCAGACATTTTCCTTCCCAGGCTGGTGGATTCCACACAGCCCCGGCCCAGGCCAAGCCCTACAGCATGTTCCCAAGGACTCTGTCCCATTTATCCCACAACAGGGCCTCTATTATGGCCACTAGGACACTGCTCCCTGTGCTCAGAGATACTACTATCAGGAGGACAGGATTTCCCCAGGACCTCGGCTGCAGTTCCTATCTGTAACGCCAGTAAGCAGTCCTCCATCTCCATGATGTTTCTGCCCTTCACCTATCTGCAGATGGGCCCTAGCTCCCTTTGTTGTCCTTTAGCTGAACTACACACATTTACCTCTTCCACACAGATCAGCACTAAACCACTTCAATCATTTGCCACATTTGTTCCACTTCTCTGGGGTCTCTCCAGTCTATGGTGACACATGAACACAGTACTGGGGGAGGGTCTTGCCTGGGCTGGGATGCCTCTGCCTGAAACCTCACTAGAATTTTGCCCCCATTTTGCATTGCAAATTGGTATTCCATATGGCCAGGAGCCTCCTGTCACACTGAGCACTGCAAGGGAAATGACATTTTCATATGTTTGCAACTGTGGATGAGGGACGGTACTCTCCTGTCTACTACATATATTGGAATTTTCAAGCCACATTCCTGAGGCAGACAAGTCATGTGCACAATGAGGACAAGCTCATCATGGTGAGCAAAGGTGAAAAGTGGATGTTAATACTGGGTTTATCAGAATATGTGCACTGAAAGATTCACTTGTTTACATAGGTTATGCCGCATTATCAATTATCAACTTTTCCTTACACCAATCTGCATAGGTGATTAATGAATTAGACCAGTGGTTCTCAACTGCAGTGTCGTGACACGTTACTATGTCACCACACAGCAGTAAGTGTGTTGTGGAGAGCTGGCACCCACTTGCCAGAGCTGGAGCAAGGTAGCAGCTTCCCAGTGGGGCTGGATTCATTGGCAGGGGGCTAGTGTGTTCTGTAGGGTCACACATGCTGCCAAACGTGTCATAACCCCGAAAGGTTGAGAGCCACTGGATTAGACCATACAAATCAAAGCATCTGTCCAAATGAGAAAGAGCAATCAGGGCAACTCATTGAGATACCAGAGGCAGTTCCTGACCTAGGCAGAGCTGTCAGAAAAACAAGATTCATCTTGCTGGAAATTCTGACATTTCAAAATTTGTTTTGTACCTGAATCGGAACAAATAATCAAAATTTTGAAATTTCCCATGGGCTAGAGATTGTGAAAAACTGCAGTTAGAAAACTGAAACATTTAATTTTGCTGGTGTTGAATTGTTATGATATGAAGTATTAAATATGATACATATTACATAACAATGCATATACGATAATAATAAATCAATGTTATAATATAGCATAAGGGTAAATGACAAAACTGAAATGAAATATTTTGACATTGAAATGAATGAGAGGTGAAAGGATTGTTTACAAGGCTTTTCTGTCAAAAATTGTATTGAAATCAACTGCTTTTTTGTGACACATTTTTATGTTTATGAATATAAGCAA
Organism: Pelusios castaneus; assembly: GCA_007922175.1. Classification (NCBI taxonomy): domain Eukaryota; kingdom Metazoa; phylum Chordata; order Testudines; family Pelomedusidae; genus Pelusios; species Pelusios castaneus. The sequence goes on from ML685815.1 coordinate 8,839,477, forward strand.
GGTCTGATTGTCAAGCAAGGTCTGAGTGCACTCCCCCTGCTCAGCTGAAAGGGGCACCTTATTTGCATGGGCTTTGCATTTGCATGAGTACCAAGCATAATTTCATAATATATAGAAAACCCACCAAGGTGCTGGGCATGATGGGATATGGTTAGTATGGCTGGTTTGGATTACAAATCCCTTTTGTTTTAACTGAAAGGACAATTAAATGTCCTTTGGTTGTATGTGGGTTAGCCTCAGGCATCGGTTACCCTTTTCCCCATTGTTAAAAGATAGAGCTAATGATTCCTATTGTGGTCTTCTGTTGAAACACGGACATTGCTCCTGTGTCAACAGAAAGGTTTTTCAATGAGTTGAAATTATTCTAAGAGCTAGAGAAATTGGAAAACCTTATGTACCAGCAGATGACAGGAGGCAGAAGACGGTGGGAGACATGAGCAGTCAGAGCCAGCAGATGGTGGAAGCAGCAGACAGTGGGAGCCACGAGTGGTTGGTGCCAGCAGATGGTGGAAGCAGCAGACAGCGGGAGCCACAAGTGGTTGGTGCCAGCAGATGGTGGAAGCAGCAGACCGTGGGAGCCACAAGTGGTTAGTGCCAGCAGATGGTGGAAGCAGCAGACAGTGGGAGCCACGAGTGGTTGGTGCCAGCAGATGGTGGAAGCAGCAGACAGTGGGAGCCACGAGTGGTCGGTCCCAGCAGACAGTGAGAGCCAGATGTCAGGAACTCACTGAGGCCTGGAGGTGGCAGGAGGCAGCAGCACAGTAAGCCTATATCAGCAAGAGTCTGCAGGAGGGGACTGGCTGAGACCCTTCTCGCCGCTTCCCTCCTGTGAGAGGTAGACATTGTAACTACAATGATCAGTACAGCGGAAAGCGAGATGGGAGAAGTGAAGAACATGCCCCAGGTACTCTGGGGTGGGGTGGGTTCTGTTCATTGTGTTTATGAACTCTTTTCTCAAACCAGTGCTGTTTTGATATTTCCCTCCTCTTATTAAGGAGTTTATGTTCTACACTGACTCTGTGCTTGCAAGAGGGAAGTGTTGCCTTTTAGGGTGCACAGGGGACAGCGCGTGATTTCCCAGGAGATTGCATAGGGGCTCGAGCCGGTTTGGTATTGTATCACTGACAGGAATCCCAAGATATAGAACCTGGTTCTTTGCTGTTGCTGGCTTTGCTTGACAGAAGGGTTACATGAAGCTACATTTTCCAATGGAAAAACATTCCAATAAAAATATTTCACTCAGCGCTTCTCCTCCCCAGGAGCACATGGGCACAGCCGATTTCTCAGTCTATTACGAGAGATGTGTGCTGAGACTGAGCTGGGAGGCTGCACGGGACCCTCCTAAGCACTCAGTTGCTCAAAATTTTTCAAATGGAAAAATGGCCTCTGAAAACCATTTTTTCCATGGAAAAATATTGTGTTTGACAACACTTTTTCAACTTTTGGAAAGGAAATTTCAAAGCGAAATGAAAATGTTTCTTTTGTTATAAATTTTCAACTGTATGAAATGCCAGCTTTACATTTTTACCCTTCTCTTTCTTCTTTTCCTTTCAAATGTAGTGGAATGGACCGTGTTGATGGTTGAGGTTAGGTTTTTTCCTTCCCTTTTTCCACTCTGTCATTTTCGAAAAATTCCTCAACTATGTCACAAGGAAAAATGAGCCTGTGACAGATATTGCTTGCAACCACATTGTATTAAGCTGATGTATTACTATGGGCCATGGACTGTATACAGTTTCAGCAAGGATTGTTCCCACAGCCTCTCAAGGACCCAGAAACAGTGAAGAGTGATGAAAGTGAATTATGTAGGCTTTAAACCCCTCTAGGCAGTTACCACTCCTGGAGAGGCTGGCATAGACTGGTTCAAACTAGGTTTTACAGGACAAAATCACAAAGAAAGTACTTGTAGCAGAAAAAGGCTGCATTTAAACAGGCTCAGGGCCTTTTTTCTGATCCAGCAAGTGGACAGAAGCTGCTGTCCAAGGGCCTCAGCACTTGTGGAAGGGTTGAAAAGGCTTTGGCCTAGTAGGGCCCCATATGACATACGGGTGACTTCTTGTAAGCTTTTAGCATGTGCATATAAACTTCTGTTGATTTTATATTTCCTCTGTAAGCTTTTACCTTAAGAATAAATGTACTTACTTAGAAGGAGCTGGAAGTAGTAACTGCTTGCAATACAGTGGTCATAGCCCTTGGAGAGAAAGCAAAGCACAGGCACTGGCTACCAGGCAGACTGACTTCCTGCAGATATCACAGCATAGGACAGGGATCCATGTGGCCTTAAAAACACCAGTCAAGAGGGAGAGACGCCCAGATCTCCACCCATGAGAGGGGCTGCTGGGAGTCTGAAAGCTTTAAGGGGTGCCCTTGTGGGACCAGTGAGGTGGACTGCATGATCAGTTATTCTTGTACCGAGATAGATACCATGTCACCTTGCCATTCTATATTGTTTCCAAAATCAAGGAACAAATAATTACTCTGCCAGTTGTAGTCTATCCGGCCCTAATGTGGCGTTTTCATGTCTTCGAATGCTGACATTGCCACGGAGATCTGAGAGAGAATGGAATGGCTGCAGGATCAGGAATAGGAGAGGAGTAATTCTCCAGACAATTCTTTAAATAGAAGTGGTTCTGTTGAAATCACAGACAAAAGTTTTGTTGACAGCAGTGGGACCTGGATTTCACCCTTGGTTCCCACAACTCTATATGACTGAGAATGACCCTTCTGTCCATTAGTGATCCCTTTCACTAGGAAAACAATGTACTCATTGCTTGCAAACACCCTAATACTCTGTGGATGCCTTAAACTGGATCTGAGCTTTATTCAAGGTAGCTTTTAATGGCCATCTTCCTCCCCCACAAAATCCTGATGCTCTCTGTAGCTCCCTGCTTCCAGTAAGCGAACCCTGGAGAAGAGCCATCAGATTTCCCTGGGTTACTGAGCCAATGGCTTGGTAGAAGAAGCAGCCAACAAAAGAATGAATGCATACTCACAAGGGTGAAATTCTCCATGAAGTGGGCTCAGTGCCAACAGTTTATCAGGGGATACAGCTGAGATCAGATTTCCCTTTGGCAAATTACACTCTGATAGGCCCCTAACCCTCCCCCAGTTCTGAGAATCAAACCACAGATAACAATCCGTTTCCACAATGACCATGCAAAGACATCCATATTCTGCAGCCACAGCAAGTTATCAGGAGGAAAAAAACAAAACAAGCATGGATTTAATTCCCCCCCCCACCCCACCCCCCGCCGCAGGGCAATCATTCCTTCCCACAAAAGGACAGAATTTGTAGGGGACATGGTCACTGCCCATCCCAGACCTCCCAGACAGGCAGATACGAATCACTCATGTCACCATGGCACTTTCCTTCAAGCTCTTGGCTGGACAATTCACTGTCATCTTTGTTTTTAAATAGACAAGATCAAAGCTATTCTTAGATCCTGTGCATGAGATTAAACCAAAAGATAGAGATTTACATCTCTGATTAGCAATAAACTCATATATAAAGCTGGTTAACAGAGGCATGGCATGATAATTTAGTCAGGCATGCAATTCCACACTTGCATGCAAAATGGTGTCGTTCGAGGTCACGCTGTACAGAAGATACCATTTTATTGGGCAAAATGGTGTCCTCTACGTGTGTTCAGGGCTGGACTGAATCCCACATCTGGGACGGCCAGTTCTGGGGCATGCAACACATTCGTTGCATAGGCCAATAGCATGTCACTGCTAGTCAAAACTTATTCTGGGGGAAACCCTGACATTTCAAAATTTGTGTCCATTCCAAATTGGAATAAAAACAACAAAAAAGAAATTTCCCACAAAGCAAAATTTTTGGAAAAAAAAATCATTCTGGAAGAATCATTTTGATTCCAAGTTTATTTTATATCAAAGTGTAATTTATATTCCCATATAAAATGAAATAAACATTCTGATAAGGTCAGATGAAACATTCAGACCTTTATCAAAATAAATTCCTAGATCCCAAGGCCAGGAGTTTACCACTGTGATCATCTTGTCAGACCTTCTGTATACCATGGGTCAGAAAACTGCCCCCAAATAATTCCTTTGAAATTAGAATGTATCTTTAAAAAGTATTCCCCAAATTTTTTTCCCTCCATTTTTTAAAATAAAAGTTCCTCATATCCTCTGGTTCCCACAGAAAGTTTCTTTTCTTTATTATTTTTTACAAAATGGTGTTTTCTGATGGAAAAACATTTCGCTGGAAATTTTTTAACCAGTTCTACTCATGTATTTTGATAGCACAGTTCACTCCATGAAATCCCAAAGCACTTGGGATAGGAAGAATGAACTTGTGGTATGAGCACTGAACTAGGACATGCACCTCCTGGCTCTGTGAGTCCTCGGGGAAGACCTTTCATCTCTCTGTACCTCAAGTCTAGCACTGGTCAAATTTATTCTATTTTTTCATAGAAAATTTGGGTGAAAATGAAATAAATTGTTTTTTTGGAAATTTTTTATTTTCAAAGGAAATTCATATACCAAAAGAATTTGGCCAAATACTGAAATATTTCAGTTTGCAAATCTTGGAGGGGTCAGTGGTGCAACGTGTGATTTCCTGGCCCTGGTGCATTTTGAGAGACATAGTCTGGCTGGGATTCGCCCCGATAAAGGAGAATGGGGACAAGGCACTCCAACTAAAATTCCTATTAGGCTCTGTGGTGGCATTTCCAAATCAAAATGTTTCCTTTTCACATATGCAGACTTCTGATGAAGAACGAAAAACTTCTTTTTGTCAAAAAAAACAACCAACAAAAACAGGTTATTTGGAAAAATGTTGCCCAGCCCTCCTTACTTCCCCATCTGTCAGTGGAATTATGGTCCTTCCCATACCTGTTGGGCCTCTCAGGTCATCAGCATTTCAGAGCAGAGATAGTCTGTCACTGCAAGTTTGTACATCACCCAGCACAAGGTTACTCTCACACCATCATCACAATGGCTATGTCTACACTTGTTAATTTAAGTTGACTTAGCATGTCTACACTTAAATTTTAAGTCGACTTTGGGAGGACCCTACAAAGTCGACCTAGAGCGTCCACACTCAAGTCCCAGCTGATCTCACCAGAGAATGTTACTGAAACTTTCTGTCCTGCAAAGAAGAGTTCTGGGGAGAAAAGACGGTGTCTGTATCCAGCATCCCTGCAGGCATCTGGGGTTGCTATGAAAGAGGTGCCTGGTACACAGTGAGCTGAGGCAGGGGCAAGCGATGGGCAGTCTGTCTGGCTGTCCCCATCCAGAAGGCACCGGCTGTTCTAACTCTCTCTGCATTGTTTGAAAAGGATAAATAAAAGTAAAAGAGTGAGAGCTCCCTCCCGGGTGTCCAGTCCGGGCCAGCAGCTGCCCTGGAGATTAGGGGAAGCTCAGAGCTCGCCAGTCATTATAACCAGCAAGAGGACTAAGCACAAGCACATGGAACAGCTGGGTCAGCCTGTGCTCTCCTCAGGAGGGATGCAGTTCACGGACGGACTCTAGGCGTCACCAGACTTCAGTTCATCTCGCCAATCTTGTCCTCTCACCCAGACTGGCCCTTTGAAATCGGCTTTCCCCAAGTGGCCGTTAGGAGACCCAGACAGTCCCTGTATAAACAAAGTCCATGTTTTGCTTAAGGCAGCACACCCAGGAGTTCAGCTCCTCAGAAAGTGGAACATAAGGTTCCATCTGGAAGGCTCCCAGGCCAAGGGGAGGGTGAGGCTGTGGGGAAGGCATGTTGCAGTTCAGATGTGGGCTCTGGACCATCCTAGGGAGGAAAGGAAGCGTATCTCTGCCCAGGGGACAGAACGGGTCCTTGAAGCTCAAATAGCTGACAGCATGAGTTGTTTCCACAACACACAACCCCTCCCAGCTTTCTGGTCACAGAGTCACACTGGCTGGAGACCTGTGGCCAATAAAATCCTCCCCAGGCAGAGGGAAGATTTCTCTTAAACTCTATAGAAGGCTCTCACTACTGAAGGTTTTACACGGCTGTGCTATGTTTGGGGTAGGAACGCTCTTACTCTGTGTGTGTGCACGTGCACAGCCTCCAGCCCAAGGGCTTTTGCGCTCAGCTGAGTCCTTTGGGTGCCATTGCAATCTAAATGATTGACAATAATATCCTCGCGATTCCGAACTAACCCTCAGCACAGCCTGTCAGCACCTTTGGATAGGGGTAGGGGGTACGGAAGCACGTTGGCTATGTCTACACTAGAAAAGTTAAGTCGACTTTGTTAAGTCGACTTAAGGTCGACTTTAAGTCAACTTAAAGTCGACTTTATTAAGTCGACAACAAAGTCGATTTAACTTTTCTAGTGTAGACATAGCCCCTTATTGACCTTATTAAGTCAACTTAACACCTTAAGATGACTTAAAGAGGTCGATTTAGGAGCTAATCCCCGTTCACACTGGCTTTAAATTGACTTAAGGCTTAAGTTGACCTAAAATGAGGTGTTATTAAGTTGACTTAAGCTTTCCTTAAGTCAATTTAACAAAATGCTTAAGTCAACTTAATAAAAGCTCAGTGTGGACGTGGCTTTGTTTAGGTCAATTTAAGCCTCCTCCTCTGACCTAAATTGCCAGTGCAGACACACCCAGAGAGATTACAGCAACATTTTCAAATGTTGGTGCCTCAAGTGAGGTGCTAATAGCCATTTTCAGGCACCTAAAACCAACTGACTCTTTTCTGTGTTGCCGATCAGCCCTAGCTCCCTCTGAGCTGGGGACATGAGCACCTCTGGCATTCAGCACCTGGCAGCAAAGGAGTAGCGGGTGGGGAATAGTTTGGCCAAGAACGTGAGCTCTGTGCTGAGAAGCATCTTGGAAGCGCTAGTCCTGGTGTTCTCAAGAGCGTGCTACAAGTCTTGGTCTAGCACTGATCTCACACCCGCACCTCTGATTCGCCAGTGACAAACTGGAGGTCTGTCCTCACTAAGGGTGCTTCTACACTTGTAAATTAAGTCGACTTAATTTACTCTGTGTCTACACTTGAGTTTCCTTAATTCAATTTAAGGAGTTCCTTAAGTCAAATTAAGGAAAAGTTAGTTAGTTCAAATTAAGTCAATGTGGCCATATTAGTTCGAACTAACTGCTTAGTTCGAACTAACCGGCACATTGACCTTAATACAACTGACTAATTCGAAATAAGCAAGTGCCATGCATGGCACTTGCTTAGTTCGAACTAGCATTCTAGTGGGGCTATGCTAGTTAATTCGAACTAACTTTGGTAAGTGTAGACATAGCCTAAGTGGTCTCTCATTTAGGCACAGAGCATTCCTGTCGGGTGCAAATGAGAGCTGCTCAATGCTTGGAATTTCCTTTCCACAGCAGGTTCCCACATTTCAACAGTTCCCTTCATCCCAAACTGGAGTGAAAGTCTGTGATCTCTAACTTTCCTGAGACACAACATTTCTGAAAAAATTCATTTCAGAAATATTGAAACAATCACGCTGAATTGTGTCGTTTGTCTAAGGCTGAAGTGCTTTGATTTCATATTATCGTTTATAATATAATATAATATAATATAATATAATATAATATAATATAATATAATATAATTAATAAGTGGCAGGTGCTTTGACCCTATGGACAAAACTTTTTGATAATTTTTTGTTGAAAATTTTGACCACATCTTCGCATTCCTGTGAAACATTTAAGTTTTGTGGACATGGCTTTTTCCAACAGGAAACTTTTCCATTGGAAAATATCCAACCAGCTCTAGAGTTGTGCGCTCTTGGCGTGCAGTTGGCGTGTGCAGCACAAAACAGACTTGGTGTGACAGGGTGCACCTGGCTTTGCAGTTCCCTACAGGAGGCGCTGTGGTCTTACTACACCCTGACCCGGGAAGGAGCAGTGAAGGTGGGACCTCCAAGTTTGCCTAGAGAGGCCTCATGGATGTAGCCAATCAGAGACCTGTAGGCTCAGTTAAAAAGAGCTACAGGGCCTTAGCCAGCAAAGCAGAGTGGGGCAGTACTCTGTGCTGGCCACAGTAGTTCAAGATGGTTAGAGTTTGGTTTTGCCTGCATTTGCTTAATTTGGGAGAGTGAAGTCCTGAGAACTTCAGTCTTGAAGGCTGAAGATAGAGGGCCCAGGTGGGAAGAGGCCCAGGAAAGGAGCAATAACAAATTGAAGGGAGTCATGCATGGCTGCTGTTTACAGGCTCTCTGGGTTGGAGCCTGGAGAAGTGGGCTGGCTCAGGTTCTCCCCCTTAAGTGGTATAACCCTGAGAAGGTGACAGAGCTCATTTGGAAATCTGAGTGAAGGGCTCAATTTAAAGGGTGTAGAGCCGGGGCTGAAGACCTGGGTGAGACAGATAGTTTTGTTGGACTTCTGCTGCCCCAAGAAAGGTTCATTTTCATTGTGTGACTCAGCCAAAGGGCCAAGGCACTGAAGACCTGCCAAGCAGGGTTGATATACAGGGAACTACAGGAGCAGGAAAAGGGCTGCAGTTCCCTATGAAGCAACAGGAGGCACTCAAGAGGTGAGCATCCCCCATTAAACTCAGTCTTCAAAACTGCAGCAAACTGTCTCTGACCCCGCTGGCAGGATTCCAGGAGAGCACAGAGAGAAGCCAAAGCTCCCCAAGCAAAAAGAGTAGAGAGGCGACTGAAAAGGGAGGAGAAGAAGAAGTCCTGGATGAAGATTTCAGCAGAGGTGGAGCTGAGATGGTAGCAAACGTGCCATTGAGGATACAGGCCCTGCCTCTGTGAAGACTTACGTGTGACTAGTCCTAGTCGCCTGCTAGGTGGCTTGTGTGTGCCGATAAAGACGAGTCAAGGGTCTGCAAAGCTGAGGCCAGGCTGAGATTTAGGCACAGACAGGCTGGAAATACAGAATGCCAGGCACAATGGAGGCAGCCAGGTGGGTTTGGACATGTGAGGTCTGGAGAGATGCTGGGCTCTAACTGCCTCTTTGTAACAAGTCTGTTGCTGTGTTAGTGGGGAAGGGCCCTGCACAGAGCTCCCTGGGTCTTGTAGCTCATTGGAGACCCCCTAGATGGCCACTTATCTCAGCAAGTGCAGGTCGGCACAGCATATGCCAGCCCCATTCTGCAGCCTGGCTCCTGCCGGAGACTCTGGAGACTTGGCTGAAGGACGTGATGTTCCAGCCGCTGGATTGCTGTCAGGCCTGCCTCACTTGGGACATTTCAAGCTCTGGCCCAGTCAGCAAAGTGACAGGTCACATAGCTCACATTCCACCCTGCTAGGATTCTCAGCCTGGCCTCCATCGCCCCGCCTGGCACAGCTGGGCTTTTTCTGCCTCAGGCTGAGTAAGCACCCGCCCTGAGCTCCCACGGGTGCTACTCCAGCTAGTCAGTGCACTGTGGATGGGGAACTCCCAGCCCCAAGGAAGTATTTAGGTATCCAGTAATAAGCACAGCAGAGGGAAGGGTGTGACTGTGGAGGTGCAAACCCATGGCCAGCCAATCAGAACAGCTCACAGCCTGTGTCATGCCCAGCAGGATTGGAGATGGGCTGCTGGGGCTGACGGATCCCAGCGCTGGAGCATCTCCCTGTTCCCAGGCTCAGGGAAGAAGGAGTCTGTAATTGGCTAATTTGTACAGTGCTTTGAAAACCACTGTCTATTCTGAGAGCTATTAGTAATACCGAGTAGTTAGTAATAATGGGTAATGATCCTGTTCTTATTACTATTATTATTAGCTCAGGTGACGCTGCAGTGAATCATAGCTGAGTTCATCATCCACTAAAACAGTTCTGTCTGCACACATTACCCTCTGGCCCGTTGACTGCTCTGTTCTCATGTGGCCCAAGCCAAGAACAGTGTGGTAATCACTGACAACATGAGGAGGGTGGGAAAAAAAATTTCCATTTTGCGGGAAATGCCGCAACTTTGACGTTTGTTTTCATTCCCTAGTGGAACAAAACCGAAGAATTTCCTGCTTTAAAATATTTCATTTTGGGTCCCTCAGAATGATTCATTTCGATAACATCAAATTGTTATATGATTACATCAAATTGTTTTATTACATTCTAAATTAGAGAAAAAATAAATTGCAAACAATCAACATGGAAATGTTTGAGAAGTTTCTATTTGGATTTTTTGTTTCATTTTCTATCACAGTTTATAATAGGATATAAAATACATATTTCAGAACAAAAGTTGCTTCTGCACAAAAAAGTGAAAATGTTCCATTTTGATCACATCTAAAAAGATTGTTTGGGCATCAACAAAAATGCTTATTTCCAAATTATTTTCCCTGAAAGAAATTCTGCCAAAATCAAAGGTTCCCATGAAAAGATCTGATTTTGACAAACCAGCATTTCTGTTGGACATGCCAAACGAGCTCCAACCAGGTGCACTGATCCTTGCACATGTGCACCTACACACACATGTGCACGCGCACACACACGTGTCCACATGTACCTGCACACACACATACCTATTAATGCACATTCACACTGTCACGGAATGCACCTGCCTCCCCTTGCACACCTAGAATATGATCTGTGTAATTTTCCTGATCACTTTTGCAATGTAATTGTATGATTTACTGAAAATATACCATTCAAGGTTCCTTTTTTAATGCTTACAGCATACTCTACATCAGTGGTTCCCAACCTTTTTGGCTTGAGGGCTACAAATATCATTTTTACAACCCTGAAGGGCCACCAATCTATTGCTCATGAACACCCGGAACCTCCTCTGGGATCGTAGCGCTCCCCGCGGGCTGGATCTGGTCCAGGTCCCTCCCCCGACAGAGTGTACTGCCTGCTCAGGGACCAGGATGGGGTTCTCCCACCAGGCCCTCATTCGGGCAACGGCCCACTCAGCCCTGGCTCCAGCCCGGTCCATTGAACTCTGCTTCCAGTTCCTCCCGGCTGGCCGGCACCTCGCTCCCTCTTTGCCAGGGGCCCCTGCCACTGCTGCCCAGCTGGACAGAGCGCAACGCCGGGGGCAAGGCAGAGGCGGGCAGCCGCAGCCTGACTTCCAGCTGCGAATTGGGATCGGGGAGTACGGGCCACTTTAAAAAGCCCTGCGGGCCTCTTTTGATGCACGGGCCAGAGGTTGAGAACCCATGCTCTACATTATTGTTATGGTAGCATGTTTCCTGCAGCATCATGTATGTATACAGTTGTGAAATGTGTCCCCATGGGTTTCACATGATGGGGTGGAGTAGGGCACAGACAATCAGTGCTGTCTCCCAGCTTGTAAACAGTCAGGGCTGTGTGACAGGCTGCTCCCCAAATCTGGTCTGGTGTGCCTCTAAGACCCCTCAAACCCTGCTCTTGAACCCCAATTTACCCCGCTCTGCTGGGTGACCACTCACTCCTGAGTCAGTCCACACCAGCCACCAGCGTGTAATTGGTCCCATGCAGTGGGTGTAAATCCACTAACCACACAGGTGTTGTTCCCCAAGCGAGCACACCCAGCCCCAGACGCTACATTTGGGAGCCACTGCCTTACAGGGATTGGGACCCACTCCCAATCACCTTAGTCTCTAATTCATCCACCTAACAAAGAAGTGGATTGTGCCCAGCCTTCCACATCCACACCCTCTAAAGACCACACAGTTTTAGATAAAACAACTACTAGTTTATTGATCAGAGTACGATTTCAAGTGAGAACATGGCCAACCAAGGCAGAATCATACTATAAATGAGTCAGGAGTGACCACTATCAAATAAAAGGCATAAACTGCATACTAATCTAACATCTCTACCTAAACTGACCTCTTAGTCCAAAATTATGCGCAAGGTGTTCGGCCGTTCTATGTGTTCCAGCCATTCTCTGCCTATTCCAAGGAGGACCCACAGCTTGCTTGAAGTTGGTTGTAAGATGGTGTCTTCCCAGCGAAAGCCTGCAGCTTCTCCCTCATACAGTGTCTGTGTCCTTGTTTTTACAAACTTCTGACAGCCCCTCCTCCTCTGTCCTGTTGTGTGATTCTCTTTACTTCTACCTGAGCCAGGGAGAGCATTAGTATTCCCTTTGACATGTAAGTCTCCAGCCACTGTGCTAGAGATAGTCCTGAGAGTCTGAACCCTATAACATGCTTCACATCATCACACACATGTTGCAGCAAGAAACATGGCATTATAGCAATTTTGTAGAATATGTTATGAGCATTCACAAAGGAACCTGGTATAGCATATTTGGTATCAAATCACACAATCACATTGCAAAACTGAACAGAAAAGTTACACAGATCATGCCCTAGGGGTGCAGGGGTTTGCATCCCATCACAGGCTGAAAACACATATCCAGAGAAAATACAAATGACAATGGACTAGCTAAATGTCTGTAGCACCTTGGTCGGAGAGGGGGAGATCACCCGCCCTTTTCTGAACAAAAGGAGGAGGAGGGAAGGGGGTTTGAAAAGAGAAACAGTCACACTTTAGACTGTTTGAGGCTTTTTGCCAGAGAAACTTCATCTTGAAACAACTCCAAAGGACTGAACCAATCCACGTAGTCAGAAGGGCAGAGACTGGCTGTAAACCATCATTGGCCAGGTATGTGGGTAAGATTGGAATGGACTACAACAGCAAACTTTAGTTTAGAATGCGTGTTATTTTCATTTGTTAGTGATGAACTCCTGGTGGATTGATTAATTGATTGTGCATTGATTTACTATATACTTACTTAAAATCATGTTTTAATCAATGAACTAGAGTTTGTTTTATCTAAAACTGTGTGGATTTTAGAGAGAATGAAGCGATGGGGGCCTAATTTAGAGCGAGGGCTGATTGCATATCAGTTTCTTTGTTAAACTGATAGACTGTTGTACATGAGCCTACACTGATCTGGGAAGGATCCTGATCCCTGCAGGATGGACGTTCCCGGTGTGGCATCAGGGGGCTGGGGGTGCTCCCTTGGGGGCTGCCCCCAAATGGGTAGTAAGCGCACATCCACTGCTTGGAACTGATTACATGCAGGAGGCTATTTTGGGCTGACCCCAGGAGTGGGGGGTCCATCTTGCAAAGTGAGGTAAGTTGGGGTCCAGGAGCGGGTGATTGGAGAGGCACACTGGCACATCAGGCCAGATTTCAGGAGGTAATGTCACACACACTGTCATGAGATACATGTGCATACAACCCCATGCACATATGCACTCATGCTCTATAAAGCATTTCCTTGAGATAAAGTGATAAATCATCTGAAAAGGAACAAGTACTTGTCACAGGGTTGAAATTGCTAGTTCTTGGGAGGCACCATCTGCCCCATGCCTATCTGCCTAGTGCTTTTAAATTGCATTCTCCAGTGCTGTTCTGTTCACACAATAGGAGTGTGATCTTACGTTACCTACTCGTGCTCACAACTGAGGCTATTCTGTGCTGGGAGCTGCGGGTAGGTTTCCCTGCTCGCATACACATGATGAGAGCTAGCATGAGTATAAACAGCAGGGTAGCCATGGCTGCACTGGCCGCAGCAACAGAGACACGGCTTAGCTATAACATGTACAAACCTGCCTATACCCCCTAGGTATGCACTCAACATGGCTAAGCCGGACCACGGTCTGTGCTGCCACGCCACACTGCTATTTACACTCAAGCTAGAGCCCATCCAGTTAGCACTAGTACATGTACGAAAGCTGGGAATCTCACTCCTAGTGGACAGAGAGCCTGAGACTAGTTTCACACTGCTCTTGAAATCCTTTGGCAGCAGCTGTTCCTTCCATATCCTGCCCCATTTCCAGGAAATACTTGGTTGACAAACAAATGCTAGCGCTTGAGGTATCTGGGTTTGCGACTGACTCTAACAGAGCTTTGCAACAAGTAGAAGAATCTTCCCCAAGATTATTTGTCTTGTCTGGTTGCTGAAGGAAAAACGAATGGCACCGTGGTTTCCCATCAAGATTTTATTGCAGTGCTGCCACTTCCCTGATTTACCATCATCAAGTCACAGTGGAAATGATCCGGCTGACCTGGGGCAGCTTTTTCACAGGCAGTTCAGGAGGAAAGTCACAGAGATCTGTGAATTACACTAATGAGTTCTGCGAATTTTCATCATTTGTGGGAAGAGACAAGTAACAGCAGAACAATGGAGAGGGAGGGAGAAAGTGCAGTGCTCAAATAAAACTAATTTGGAAAAGCAGGCTGTTATTCCTGAATACTGCTTTGTAGATCATGATTTACTAGCAAATGACACATTTCTCAGTTGGAACTGCCAACCCCAATGGGCAAGTTGTCATTTGTGTTGTATGCTTTTATAGCATGATTTGCAGGCAACTGGCTCCCCCTCTGCAATGTCCTGAGTTTTCATTTCTGTTGCTCGGCAAATGAGCTATGTTTGAAAACTTTCTGCAAACCTTGACATCAGCAAGGCCATCAAAGAAAATGACACTTTGGATTATTTTTTCCCCATTTTTTGCAAAAGCAAAATATTTTGTTGTTATTTACCATTTCTTTCTGTTTTCCACCAAAACAAAAGTGAAGTTTGCTGGTAGAAATGTGCAAGTTGTCAAGGGGTGAGGTCAACGTTCCACATGGGAAAGGTGGAGAAAATGGGGGAATGGGGCCTTGAATAAGTTTTTAACTTCTCAGCAGGTAAATACTGCTGGAGAAGAACCAGAAACCTCCATGGACCACTGTCTGTGTTTATACAGGAGAATAAAGATTTGGGACAGGTTTCTTCTGCCAGCCTTATATTAGAGTATGCTGGAAAGGGCAGACAACTTGGAAAATGGCATAGACCGAGATATTTATCTCACTGGAACCTTTAGAATTGCTAAAGCTGAGACTGAGGATCACGATAGAGCTATGACTGAAACGGATGTCCTCCTGCACTCAGGAAATGGAAGATGCTACCAGTGGAAACAGTAAAATCACCATCTCCCAAAGTCTCCAAGGCTATGTCTACACTGGCAAGTTAGTTCGAATTAAGGAAGCTTAATTCAAACTAACTAAAGCCATGGCTACACTAGGCTTTCATTAGTTCAAATTAAGGGCTTCCTTAATTAGAACTCATAAATTTGAATATGCTATTCGAACTAAGGGTTAATTCGAACTAGTTAGTTCGAATTAACCAATGTGGCCATGTTAGTTCGAACTAATTGCTTAGTTCAAACTAACCGGCACATTGAACTCAATGCAATTCGCTAATTCAAAATAAGCAAGTGCCATGAATGGCATTTGCTTAGTTCGCGAACTAAATTTTTCTAGTTCGAATTAAGTTCATTCGAACTAACTAAAATTAGTTCAAATTAGTTAGTTCGAATTAACTAATTCTAACTAACTTTAGTAGGTGTAGACATAGGCCAAGAGATTGGCATCCTGCCAATCACAAAGATATGGATGGATGACTTCCTATTGTTCTCCATTGCTTCCAGTAACATCTCATTCTGCTGTTGTTCTATTGACGGGGGTCACATTCTGCTCTCTTTTACTGTGAGGTAAATTGGAGGTAACAGTACCAGAAAGAGCACGGCTGCTCTAGACCAGCAAAGAAAAGCCAGGGCATTTCCCAGTCTGTCTGCCTACAACCCGGTAACTCTTGAACACCACATCCTGTCAATTGCCACTTTCAGGGAACATTCTGTGCACTGATGGGGAGAACCCTGTTGATAATGGTGAAAACTGAAGAATCAGACAAGCCTGATTTCCACCATTGTAAGCAGGGAGGAAAACCAGGCCCACAGATCAACCAGTCAAGGCTGCTGCCTACCCTACAACTATCTCTCACTAGGTGTGCAGCTCGGCCTGTGTGAGCAGTGAAGCATGCCAGGCAGAATGCGGCACTACCTCAGGAATAAGATAGCAGAGTGAGAGGTTCCTAGAAGCAGTGAGGTGCTATGAGAAATCATCCATCCACATCTCTGTAGCTTCCTTGTGTTATTTCCTTTTGGTGGAACTCTCGGTGTCAGTTCTGTGGTGACAAAGAGGGCACAATGGGGAGGTTTGGAGTAAGAGACCAAGACACTTCAAGGCAAGGGTTATTAGGAAAACCAAATAATCAGAACTAATCTTGTGACTTACCCTTCACTGCATTTATTTATTCCCTTCCATACTGTAAGTTTTCCATTTCAGATGTCTGATGAAGTGGGATTCTACCCATGAAACCTCATGCGTTAAATAAATTTGTTAGTCTTTCTGGCTGCGTCTACACTGGTAAATTATGTCGACTTAAGCTTGGCTTAAGTCAACTTAATGTGCCCTGCGTCTACACTACACTTTGCTTAAGTCGACTTAGGCAGCTTGCTTAAGTCGACTTAATGCAAATTAAGTCGACTTTATTAAACCACCTTTCTACTCGACCTAAGGCTTAATTCGACTTTTTAAAGTCGAATTCAGCCAGTGTAGCCCTGGGGTAGCCCTAAGTCGACTTAGGGCTACCCCAGGACTACACCAATGCCCTCCCTGCTGGGGGGGGCACAGGGGGATCCTGGCATGCCCCCCAAAAGGAAGGGCATGTGGGCACAGTGTGACACTGTCTGGATTTAGGGAAGCATTTATGATATTATTTTCTATGGATATCTCATAAATGCTATAATCCATAGGAACTATGTCATGTTTGGTATCAATAGAAAGGTAGTAATTTGCTGGGAATGATTATATAGTTTATGTCTAGGAATTCTATTTCGATTAGAAGTTAAGAATTTGATGTTATATCCATACTTTAACTTGTGTCATTCTGGACAAATGTCTTAGACAGAGGGTGTGAACAACCATTGTCTCCTTAATGTTTAGGAATTTGCCAGGTGATATGGTTCCAGGGAGTAAACTGATGAGCCATTAAGGATACAATGGTTGTATTCTTTATGTCCTCAATGGCTCATCAGGATACTCCCTGGGACCATTCTACCTGGCAAATTCCTAAACATTAAGGAGACAATGGTTGTCCACACCCTCCCCTCTAAGACATTTGTATTACTTCCTAATGGTGTGAGCACAGGACTGGGAGACAAGGGTCTGGCTTCCATTCCCAGTCCTCTGTGGGACATTGGGTGAGTCACTTCTCCCCTCTGTACCTCAGTTTCCCTCTCTGCTGGATGTCGTGAAGTTAATTACAAATGTTTGAGAAATGCTTACTCCCCCACAGGGATGCGCCCCCCAGAACGTCTCCAAATACATACATTGTTCAGTACACATACTGCACTGGAGCAGCACACAGCCGAAGAGCTGTTGAGATTGGCAACGCCCCACCACACCACCCTCTCTCCCCCTCCCCCTCAGTTAAAAAACCATGAGTCAGGCCTCAAACCCTGAGACTGGATTAAAAACCATGAGATTTTGAACAAATAAGTTGGGATCTTTCTCTTTGCCATTGGGTTTCTGAGTCCCAGGACCCCTTTCCTCCACAACCGTGGGCTAGAAACGCCCTTGTTTTCTGTGTGGAAGCTATGATTCACATAACATGCCTGAAGAGCTGGAAATCTGAGCAAAATATTCCGATTATAGGAGCTGGCGACGCTGAGCATGAGCAGCACCCAGGACATGGATGCCTTCTGCTTCCAAAACCCAAATGGAAAGTGCTGTGTTGGCAGGGAGAGGGAAACACAGCAGAGTAGAGGCAGGGGCTATCAAGAGAGGTTTGCTGAGGAACATGACTCTGTGCCTAGCTCAGAACTGCCCAGGAGAAACAGCCTGCACCTCCCACAAGAAAAAGGATGAAAAGCTGCACAAGAAAAAGAAATGTTTTCAGTCTTGCAATCCCGCTCAGGTCCCGGCAAGAAAGAAGCCCCGTGGTCCAGGGAAAAGGAAGCCCGGCGCTCCAGCTGCTGGCTGCTCAAGAGTGGGAGACTCATAGACTCATAGACTTTAAGGTCAGAAGGGACCAGTACGATCATCTAGTCTGACCTCCTGCAAAATGCAGGCCTCAAGACCTCACCCACCCACTCCTGCAATAGGCCACCAACCTATGACTGAGTTATTTACCTCCTTAAATCATGATTTAAGGACTTAAGATACAGACAATTCACCGGTAGGTGAACCATGCCCTGTGCTACAGAGGAAGGCAAAAACCCCCAGAACCCAGGCCAATCAGCCCTGGGGGAAAATTCCTTCCCGACCCCAAATATGGCGATCAGTTAAACCCTGAGCACATGGGCAAGTCTCAACAGCCAGTTACCCAAGAAACAAGTCTCTGTAATAACTCAGAACCCATGCCATGTACTCTCCCCTCTTAGGCCACTTGTATATCCACCACATGTAGTCAAATATCAGTCAATTTCCAAAATAGGCTAATCATACCATGCCCTCCATAAATTTATCAAGCTCAGTTTTGAAAGCAGTTATGGTTTTTGCCCCCACAACTCCCCTTGGAAGGCTATTCCAGAACTTTACTCCTCTAATGGTTAGAAACCTGCATCTAATTTCAAGCCTAAATTTCTTGATGGACAGTTTATAACCATTTGTTCTGGTGTCCACATTGGTGCTGTACTCAAATAATTCCTCTCCCTCCCTGATGTTAATCCCCCTGATGTATTTATAGAGAGCAATCATATTTCCCCTCAGCGTTCTTTTGGTTAGGCTAAACAAGCCAAACTTCTTGAGACTCCACTCATACAGCAGGTTTTCCACTCCACAGACCATCCTTGTAGCCCTTCTCTGCACCTTTTCCAACTTGAATTCATCCTTTTTAAACATGGGGGACCAGAACTGCACACAATATTCCAGATGGGGTCTCACCAGTGCCTTGTACAGCGGCACTAACACCTCCCTGTCTCTACTTGAAATACCTCTCCCGATATATCCTAGAACCGCATTAGCTTTTTTCACGGCCACATCACATTGGCGGCTCAAAGTCATCCTATGATCAACCAGTACTCCCAGATCCTTCTCCTCCTCAGTCCGTTCCAACTGATGCGTCCCCAACTTATAGGAAAAATGCTTGTTATTTGTTCCTAAATGCATGACCTTGCACTTCCCATTATTAAATTTCATCCTATTCCTGATACTCCAGTTTACAAGGTCATCCAGATCTTTCTGTATGGTATCCCGATCCTTCTCTGTCTCGGCCATACCTCCCAACTTGGTGTCATCCACAAACTTTATTAGCACATTCCCGCTTTTTGTGCCAAGATCAGTAACAAAAAGAACAGGATCGGTCCCAAGACAGATCCCTGAGGGACTCCACTGGTAACCTCCCTCCAGCTTGACAGTTCACCCTTCAGTATGACCCGCTGTAGTCTCCCTTTTAACCAGTTCCTTATCCACCTTACTATATTCATATTAATCCCCATCTTCTGTAACTTGACTAATAACTCCCTATGTGGAACTGTATCTAATGCCTTGCTGAAATCTAAGTAAATTAGGTTCACCGCATTCCCTTTATCTAAAAAATCTGTTATCCTTTCAAAATGGAGATCAAGTTGGTCTGGCACGATCTCCCTTTTGTAAAGCCATGTTGTATTTTATCACAGTTACCGTTATCCTCTATAGCCTTAAGTACTTTCTCCTTCAAAATTTTCTCCAAGACCTTGCATACTACCGAGGTCAAACTAACAGACCTGTAGTTACCCGGATCATTTTTATTCCCTTTCTTGAAAATAGGAACTACATTAGCGATTCTCCAGTCATACAGGACAACCCCCGAGTTTACAGATTCATTAAAAATCCTCGTTAAAGGGCTGGCAATTTCATGAGCCAGTTCCTTTAGTATCCTCGGATGGAGATTGTCCGGGCCCCCCGATTTAGTCTGCGCTCCAGAGGCTTCCCAGGAGCTGGAGAGCAGCCGTGCCAGCAATTGCCAGTTCTCCCTGGACCGAACTAGTCGACTTAGAGAGTCTAGTACAGACTCTCTAAGTCGAGTTAGTAAGGTCCACTTTAAGTCGACTTAGGAGTCCTGTGTGGACTCTCTAAGTCGACTTAATAAGGTTGACTTAAAGTCGACTTATTTAAGTTGACTTATTTAAGTTGACCTAAATTTCCCAGTGTAGACATAGCCCCAGAGACATTGGTTTTATTAACTAACCATTTATTAGAGCAGAAGGGAAATCCGAATTGCAGCCCTGCAGGAAATTCCAAAATTTCCACATTTACTTCTGCAGAAATGTTGCAACATTTCATTTCTGGTCAGTTTGACATACATAGCATGACGGATTCCAAGATCAGAAGGAACCACTGTGATTATCTAAGCGACCCTCCTGAATGACTCAGGCCACAGAACATCCCCAAAATAATTCCTAGAGCAGATTTTTTAGAAAAACATCCTATCTTGTTGTAAAAATTGCCCATGATGGAGAATCCATCGTTAGTCAATTGTTCCAGTGGTTATTTACTCTGACTGTTAAAAATGTGTGCCTTATTATTCCAGTCTGAATTTGTCTTGCTTCATCTTCCAGCCATCGGATTTTGTTTAGCCTTTCTCTGTTGGTTGAAGAGCCAAGAATCAAGTCTCCCTTATTCTTTTTCTTTGTTAAGCTGTATAGACTGAGCTCTTGGAATCTATCATAGCAGGTTTTCTAATCCTTTAATCATTCTCACGGCTCTTCTCTGAACCCTCTCCAATTTATCAACATCCTTCTTGAACCATGGGCACCGCTGGAGCTGGACATAGGATTCCAGTAGTGGTCAGATCAGGGCAGATACAGAGGTAAAATAACTTCTTTGCTCTACTCAAATTCCCATTTATGCATTGAAGGATCACATTAACCCTTTCAGCCACAGCATTGCACTGGGAGCTCATGTTTCAGTTATCCGCCATGACAGACCTTCCTTCTGAAATCTTTTTCAGACTCCCTGTTTCCCATGAAAGAGGTCCCATCCTGTAAGCACAGCCTGCATTCATTCCCAGATGTAGATATTTACATTTAGCCATATTAAAATGTGCATTGTTTGCTTGCATCCAGTGTACCAAATGATCTGGATTGCTTTGATCTCTCCCCCAATTTGTGTGTCATATGCAAACTCTATCAATGCTGATTTTATGTTTTCTCCCAGGTTATAGATAAATATGTTATATGGCACAGGCAGACCCCACAAAAAACCCCCCACCCATTCATAGAATCATAGGGCTGGAAGTCAACTTAATGCCAGTGTGGACAGCTACGTCTTCTGTTAAGTCGACTTAACAAGGTCGACTTAAAGTGTAGCCACTCTGTTAAGTCGACTTAATTTACTAGTGTAGATGCACCCACAGAGAGTAGCTGGGAATCCACTCATTAGATGAGTTTGCTCAGGTGATCATCCAGGGAGGGACTATTCCCTGCCATCTGTTCTCTGACCTAACCCTGAATGTCTCAGTGCGAAGTGTCCAGCACTTCCTTTGGACAGACTAGTCTGCCTTCAAACAGAAGCTTTGCAGACTGTTCAGCTCTGTTTTCTCTTTCTTCATTGTTTTCCATTGCTCCTAGCTATGTGCTTATGTAGCACCCTGGCTGTTCTCTCTCCTTGCTCGTTTCTTGTTTCACAGCTTCCTCGGAGCACAGAGTATTTCTAGGACAGATTATTTACTAGAAGATGTTGGACGCATTGTTTAGTAATGAGACAAAGTTTTTTTTCCTTTGTAAAAAACCGTACAAATATGTTTAAAATCTAAATACAATGAGCCAGTGCAACATCACTTAATAACTCCCATAACATGCCAAGCATGAAAATTACTAAAGCTGCCCAGCAGGATGTTGCAGAGTAGGGTTGGAAACCTCTTGGCTTTCCATTAAACAGAAACAGATTTCCAGCATCACGAAGTCAGTTAACCATTTTAAAGGCAGCAGGGCTCAGTAAGAATTGGGCTGCTCGTGTGTCACCACATTGCACAATCTTTGGCACGTACACATAGCAGAGTCCTTGGAATTAAGGCTCTTGTAAAGATTTAAAGGCTTAGTGGACTAATATACTTAGTATGGATTTTTCCAAATATTATTCTAAGTCATTCAGAGACACAGTTGCCTGAGTCTGATAACTGTGAATGAACAGAGAACTAGAGTCCTGCGCGGATACAAATATGTGGATCCGTATCCGATCTGTATCTGTAAGAAATGGTCTGTGGATATCCGTGTTGTATCCACGGTTGCGGATATAATGTGGATATCCGCAGATATCCGTGTATTTGCAGGGCTCTAGTCCTGCACAGGTAAAAATATGTGGATCCATATCCGATCTGCATCTGCAAGAAATTGTCTGCGGATATCTGCATTGTATCCGCACATGCGGATACCCACGGATATAATGCGGATATCCACAGATTTGTAGGGCTCTACAGAGCACTCGTGGAGCCCACGTGCTAGGGTGGCATTTCCAACAAGGGAGAGTGCATGGTAACCTGAGATAACATGGGGCCCAGGCCCAGTAAACAAGAGACTGAACGTCGTGTTACAGACCCAAGCACTGTAGGAGGAAGCCCTGGTCCACCTCCCTGCGCAACCTGAAGAACTGTGCCTGCTCTCAGGTCTGCATCAAGCTCCAGTCGCAGCACCCGATTCTTCTCTGTCCTGCACCTTGTGGTCCTCTCTGACCTGGGAGTGTTCTGCACCCACTTTGCCCTGGTGTAAATGGTGTGCAAGGTGCCAAGCAACCTACTGTTGGGCTCTCAGCCTATGTCTACACTTGTAAAGTTAAGTCGACTTTGTTAAGTTGACTTAACAAGGTTGACTTTAAGCTGACTTAAAGTCGACCTTGTTAAGTAGACTTAACAGAGTGGCTACACTTAAAGTTGACCTTGTTAAGTTGACTTAACAGAGTGGCAACACTTAAAGTCGACCTTGTTAAGTCAACTTAACAGCAGATGTAGCCGTCCACACTGGCATTAAGTTGACTTAATAAGGTCGACTTAGTGCTATTCCCCATCCACATTGGCTTTAAGTCACCTTAAGAAGTTGACTTAAGGCTTAAGTCGACCTTCAGAGGTGGTGTTATTAAGTCGACTTAAGCTGTTATTAAGTCAACTTAAGGAAGCTCTTACGTCGACTTTATAAAAGCCCAGTGTGGACACGGCTTTGTGTAGGTCGACTTAAGCGTCCTTAAGTCGACTTAGGTTGCCAGTGTAGATGCACCCTCAAGGTCTCTTCCTGCTGCCACTCAAATCAATGGCAAAATGCAGACTGACTCCTATGGAAGCAAGCGTGGGACCAGCATGTGGGAGCAGCGTGCCAGCCGTCTGGGAAGGTGCAGTGCACCTCCGCGGCCATGGAAGTCATGTTCTGAAGAGGCTCTCTTGAAATACACAATGCCTTGGTGGGTACTTGTATGCTAGTGTAACCCATATGCCTAAAAAAAGGCAGAGACCTGCTGAGGGTGGGTTGCTGTTGCTGGGCAGATTAGCTGCCCACAACTAGAAACTTCTGGAAGCAGGGAGTGGTAGCATTTTTGAGCATGCTCCACAGGATACCCTGCTGGTGTGATATGTTGTGGTCAGTCAGAACACGAGAGCAGCAGTCTGTGCAGACCGGAGGCTAGAGCTGCTTTGAGAAGAGCCCATGTGCTCAGTTTTCAGGAGAAGCTGAGCCAGGAGTGAACAAGATGTTTTCTCCCTCTAATGGAGTCATCTGCAACAGATTTTGTAGACATGCATATGGGACTGAGGGCTGGTTGCAAAGGAGAAGGAAAAGCCTGCATGGAATGGTACAGAAGTTTCCTGCAAAGAAAGAAGACGAGGACAGCTATTTCTTGCCACTCAAGCCTCTACACTGGAACAAAGACTGTAGCTGAAAGTTGGGTGAACTCCACCTGGACTTCGGGACTCTTGGGTATCTTTCATGCAGGGGTTTCTGTAGGGATTGTTCTTGGTTAATTGTATTTTGTTTTCTTAGGATAAGGTTTATTTAGTTAGTAGTTAATAAAGTTCATTGTTATGTTTGGTTTTAGTAGTATTTTAATGTGGAGTGGTAACTCTGAGCAATCTTTGCTGTGAGTCCCATACAGACTGGATCCTGGGTCTCCAGCTGCTTTCTCCACAGGGATTGGGGTGTATTTCTGTGAGGCACTGGAGAAGGGCAGTTGAATTAATTTTAGCCCACCCAAAGGTTACACTAGGATATAGCATGTTTGGAGACAATGGCATGTGCTGGGGCAATGATTTGGGTGGCATTTCTAGCTGATGAGCTGAAACTACGAAGTGTTTAGTGGAAAACATTTAACTAACTGCTTTGGGCAAAGGGCAGATCTGCCAGGAGCTGTGTGTCTATGGGTACCAGCCAAGTCAGCAAGTTGCAGGGAGCTTTGCTCTGGTGCCATGTTTAGACAGGGCCACACACAAGAGATCTCTGTGGTCCCACACCAGATCAGCTGGTGTCTTCTGGCTGCCTGCTCCCACTCTCAGCAAAGTCAATGGCAAAGCTCATACTTGGTCTGGTAGGAATCCAGCCACACACTGCAGAGATCTAGACATTACTTTAGACCGAAGTCACATTTTAGTTCCCAAGAAAGAAAGGATAAGCAAAAATGGAAATAATTGACAGCACCCCATGGAGCTAGTGAGAGAGATAACATGGAGCCTGCAGCAATTATGGACGGACCAAGAGTATGTATATTCCTCTTGCACAGACTAAAACTCTAATCAATTGCTAATGGGAAAAACAACCATATTTACTGCGGGAAAACAAGTCTGGATTACTCCAGAGATGACATCATAAAGCCCAGTGCCAGTTTAAACAACATTTGGAGAATTCATTTGTTTTGTGTTATTTAAAATGGTAATGTGGGAGCCTATTTTAAGTGTGTGTGTGTGTGGGTGTGTGCGCACGCGCGCGTGTGTGTGTGTGTTGATGTAATCTTGTTAATGTTTATTTTAATCTTGTATTTATAAAATTGATGTCCCTATTCCTAAAATGGAAATATTCTGTTCTAAAATATCTTTTAATTATGGAAAATGATTTTATATATTTACTTCTCCCTCCCTATTTATATATGTATGTTTATAAACAAGCACACAAATACATTGTGCTTTCTCCCTCTCCCACACACTCCCACACTGGTAACACTGAAACACACATGTGTGCACACACATACATATTTTCATACTCAGAAAACTTCCTTTTATGCCATTATGGTTGCCACACACAACAGATCTGACATCAAACCTCAAAAACAAGGGCCTTAAAAGTTAAGTCCCCTACCAGCACACATCCTCTCACCCTCTCAGAATGGCCATACTGGGTCAGACCAATGGTCTATGTAGCCCACTAGCCTGTTGTCTGACAGGCTATATCTACACTGGGAAAGTTATTCAACTTTGTTAAGTCGACTTAACAAGGTCGACTTCAAGTCAACTTAAAGTTGACTTTGTTAAGTTGAACTAACAGAGTGGCAATACTTTAAGTCGACTGAAGTCAATCTTGTTAGGTCGACTTAACAGCTTTAAGTCAACTTAATAAGGTCGATTTAGCACTAATCCCCGTCCACACTGGCTTTAAGTTGACTTAAGAAGCCAACCTCAGGCTTAAGCTGACCTCAGAGGAGGTGTTATAAGTCCACTTAAGCTCTTATTAATTCGACTTAAGGAAGGGCTTAAGTCGACTTAATAAAAGCCCAGTGTGGACACGGATTTGTTTAGGTCGACTTAAGCCTTCTTAAGTTGACCTAACTTGCCAGTGTAGACGTACCCACAGTGCCCAATGAAGATACTTTAGAGGAAATGAAAAGAAAGGGGCAATTATTGAATGATGCATGACTTTACATAGTGCCATTTTGATATTTCCTGTCTTCTTATACATCCCGTTCCTAACATTAGGTTAGATTTTTTGACCGTCGTTGCACATTGAATGGATGTTTTTGGAGAACTGTCCACAATGATTCCAAGATCTTTTTCTTGATTGGTAACAGTTAATTTAGACCAGTGATTCCCAACCATTTTGGCTCAAGGACCACATTTTTACAGCCCTGAAGGGCCACCAGCCTCCACCAGCAGCCTCTCTCCCTTGAAAAGCGGTTTCCCTTCTTGCTCGCTGATCTCCCATCTCCCTGACTGTAGCAGGGAAACAGCACACATCCTACAGCTCTGTGCACTCTCTGGGTATGTCTACACTAGCAACTTAGGTCGACTTACGGACACTTCAAGTCTTCAAGAAAGGGAAAAAGGAGGATCCGGAGAACTACAGACCGGTCAGCCTCACGTCAATCCCTGGAAAAATCATGGAGCAGGTCCTCAAAGAATCCATCCTGAAATGCTTGGAGGAAATAGAGTGATCAGGAACAGTCAACATGGATTCACCAAGGGCAAATCGTGCCTGACCAACCTGATTGCCTTCTATGATCAGATGACTGGATTTGTGGATGTGGGAAGAGCCGTTGACATGGTATACCTTGACTTTAGCAAGGTTTTTGATATGGTTTCCCACAGCATTCTCGTCGTCAAGTTAAGGAAGTATGGGTTGGATGAGTGGACCATAAGGTGGATAGAAAACTGGCTAGATCACGAGGCTCAGCGGGTAGGAATCAATGGCTCAATGTCTGGTTGGCAACCAGTAACGAGTGGAGTGCCCCAGGGGTCGGTCCTGGGGCCGGTTCTGTTCAACATCTTCATTAATGATCTCGATGATGGCATAGATTGCGTGCTTAGTAAATTTGCGGATGACACCAAGCTGGGGGGAATGGTAGACACGCTGGAGGGCAGGGACAGGATCCAGGGAGACTTAGACAAATTGGAAAACTGGGCCAAAAGAAACCTCATGAGGTTCAACAAGGACAAGTGCAAAGTCCTGCACTGAGGACGGAAAAATCCCATGCACTGGTACAGACTGGGGACCGATCAGCTAAGTAGCAGCACTGTAGAAAAGGACCTGGGAGTTATGGTGGATGGGAAGCTGGATATGAGCCAACAGTGTGCCCTTTTTGCCAAAAAGGCCAATGGCATATTGGGCTGCATCAGTAGGAGTGTTGCCAGCAGATCGAGGGATGTGATAATTCCCCTCTATTCGGCACTGGTGAAGCCGCATCTGGAATAGTGTGTCCAGTTTTGGGCTCCCCACGACAGAAAGGATGTGGACAAATTAGAAAGAGTCCAGTGGAGGGCAATGAAAATTAGTAGGGGGCTGGAACACATGACTTACGAGAAGAGACTGAAGGAACTAGGCTTATTTAGTCTGTAGAAGAGAAGACTGAGGGGGGATTTGATAGCAACCTTCAATTACTTCAGGGAGTGCTTCAAAGAGGAGGGAGCTAGGCTGTTCTCGGTGGTAACAGAGGACAGAACAAAGAGCAATGGCTTCATATTATAGCTGGGGAGGTCGAGGTTGGATATTAGGAAAAACTTTCTCACTAGGAGGGTGGTGAAGCATTGGAATGGGTTACAAAGGGAGGTGGTGGAATCTCCATCTTTGGAGATAATTAAGGTTCGGTTAGACAAAACCCAGGCTGGGATGATTTAGTAGGAGTCGTCCTTCTTTTAGCAGGGCGTTGGACTAGATGACCTCATGAGGTCCCTTCCAGCCCTATGGTTCTATGATTCTAAGTCGACCTACAGAACACCGCGTCCACACCTGGTTTTCATTAAGTCGACTTAAGTGCTTCCTTAAGTCGACTTAATAACTACAACTCTTTAGTTCGATTTAACGCTTAAGTTGACCTGTTAAGTCCACCTAAAGTCGGAGTGGATGTGCTAGGTCGACTTAATTCCCTAAGTCAACCTAAGGTGGATGGGCTGGGGAGAAGGGAGCCCTGGGGAGCTCTGGCTCCCTTCCCCTGGGGGAGCCACAGCTCCCTTGTCCCCGGGAGGAGCTGCGGCTCCCTTCTGCCGGGGAGCTGTGGCTCCCTTCCTGAGCCGTGGCTCCCCTGAGCGGTGGCTCTCCATCGACCTAGCACCTGCATGTGTGGACGCAGGCAGTCAACTTAAGTTTTTATTGTAGACACTGTAAGTCGACTTAGCTTTTCTAGTGTAGACATACCCTCTCAGGATCCCAAAGCAGTGGCTCCCTTCTGCAGCCCGGGGGGACAGAAGATCAGTGCTCCCCTCCCTTCCTTTTGGCTCCAGCAAGGACCCTAGTGTAACCTTCAGGTGGGCTAAAATTAATTAAATTGCCCTTCTCCAGTCATCTGACTGATCACACCAGCAGGGTACACTGTGGAGCATGCTCAAATTGCTACCACTCCCTGCTACTGGAAGTTTCCAGTTGTTTCCAGTTGTGGGTCACTAATCTGCCCAACAACAGTAACCCACCCTCAGCAGGTCTTTTAGAGATAGCCTTTTCAGGCATATGGGTTACATTCTCCCCTGCTTAAATCACTGCCGTCCCCGGCAGTATACTCTAAATAATAATCCACAACAAGTTGTGTGGATCTTCCAGAAGTTGCTAAATGGCAGCTTCAGTCCTTTCAGATCCCTGTCAGTAAACAGAGGATTTTTATGGCTAGCTCCAGTCTAGCCTTTGACTTAAACAACTGTTTCTTTCAGTTGCTATAGCCTGTATCCAAAGTGGTACAGGAATTGGATTGGATATATAAAATACCCATTTTTCAGATCTTAATAGCTAAGATCTTACTCAATAGAGCACCATGCTCATAAGCCCAGTTAAATCAGGCAAGAACTCACATCAGTCAGTTTTACTGGCTGATTTTAGCACACACTCACTCTTTTACAGAAGAGAGCCTCACAACAGGAGTAAAGGCTTCTCCTGGACCTCTCTCTATAACAGGGGGTAGCATTTGCCAACCACCCAGTCTGTCTACCACTCACAACCAAAAGTTACAACAACCCTTTTAATTTCTGTTATACTATTAACAGATTATATCTAACTAAAATGATT
>ML685815.1:8868050-8963586 GCA_007922175.1 Pelusios castaneus
CCTCAGCAGGTCTTTTAGAGATAGCCTTTTCAGGCATATGGGTTACACTAGCACCTATGGCCCTAGGCAGAGTGCTTTGCAGTGCTCCCTGCTACAGCCAGGGAGAGGGGAGCACTAATCTCCTACCCCTTTGGCTGCAGCAAGGAGCCTGCATCTGCCTTTTAGCCGTGCAAAAACACACTTCGCTTGGGTCCTTAGGCAGTGATTCCATAGCTGTAGCCAGCAGGAGGGGAGTCAAGGGCCACTTTTGGTCCCCGGAACCCAGGTTGGGAACCACTGATTTAGACCCTATCATTCTGTATGTGTAACTGAGATTATGTTTTACAATGTTGAATTTCATCTGTCATTTTCTTTCCCGTTATCTCTGCATCCCATCCTAAGGTCACATGTTCCCAGTCAATATGAGGATAGTTGAAATCCCCCATTATTGTTGAATTGTCTCTTCTTGTAGCCTCTCTATTTACTCCGAGTGTTTCACAATCACCATCACCACCCTAGTAAAATGGTTGGCAATATATGCCTTCTTTTACAATTTTATTATTCAAGCATGGCATTTTTATGCACAGAGAGTCAATGGAACAGTTTCATTCATTTGAGATTTTTGCTCTATTTGACTCTCTGCTTTCTTAAACTTCAACAGGGCACTGCTGGCCCTGGACCTTTTTAACAGACAACTCACAGGCTTCTTTCTTGTGCTTACACCCATGCTCTTTATTTACAGTGCAGAAGCTCTTCCCGTACACAGTTCGGCCCTTCTGGCCCTGGGGCACTGACCCTGGGGCACTCACCCTTGCTGGCCTCGAGACAAATTGACTGTAGAGCTCCAGCCCTCCTCTCTGGCCGCACTCCCCCCTTGTTTTCCTTCCCCAGCCAGTTTATATACCCCTGCCGCTAGGGGAGCAGTTGTTCTTACTTGCCCACTCCTCCAGCTGCAGGGCCGTGCTGATCTGCTCTTATCCCAGCCTCGGACTGTGGGATGCGAGGGGGGCAGAGACTCTGAGTGGTTAGTCCTCTCCAATCTGCCATATCCACATATAGTGCCACTCCCCCACCTGCACAACCAACTCTGGCATTCCCATATATGTTGTACCTTTCTGTTAACATGTCCCATTGATTATCATCATTCCATCAAGTTTCTTTGATGCCTATGATATCAATATCCTCATTTAGTACCAGGCACTCATCTGAGCTGCACAAGCTAGCAAAATAAACCCCATTTACCCTCTGAGACCCAGAATAGGATCTTTTCACATAAGTAGAAATTGCAGGGCGGGACCCATACTTACACAAATTTCACGGAAGAATGAGCCGTCCATTTCAGTGAACAGTTTCAACATGCAATTATTGACAAAGGAAAGCTTCGTGGTCTCCGTGTCTCCCTTACTGCAGCTCCTCTCTAGGACTGACTTTGTCAAATGAACATCCTCTTTATCACTGCAGATAAAGTCGACTTAACTTTTCAAGTGTAGACATAGCCACTTTTCAACCTTATTGGGTCAACTTAACGCTTTAAGTTGATTTAATAAGGTGGACTTAGGTGCTAATCCCCATCCACACTGGCTTGTTGACCTAATAAGGTTGACTTAAGCGTTAAGTCAACCTAAACTGAGGTGTTATTAAGTTGACTTAACTTTTCCTTAAGTCGACTTAAGGAAATGCTTAAGTCGACTTAAGGAAAGTCCAGTCTGGACGCAGAGTAGTTTAAGTCAACTTAAGCCTCCCTAAGTCGACTTAATTTATAAGTGTAGACGCACCCTAACAGACCAACACAACACAAAGAACTTTTCATAAAAACCCCTATCAGACCTTGGAAAAGACTAGCTGCACATTTATGCAAATTCAGGAGACACCATTACCTGGTTGTTGTGGACTCTTTTCCGAGGAATATAGAAATAAAGTACTTGAAAGATATAACATGTTCAGATACAGTCTTTGGCTACTGCGAGCCCTAGGCAAAGGCCCATTGTGGAGCCCCCTATAGGCCTATGCCCCCTCCCTCTGCGTGGCCTTGGCTCCCCACCACTGCCCTGACTCTAGAGGCCAGCTCCTCCTCCTGTTGTTGATCGAGGCAAACGTGGTTTTGGGGGTAGGCGAAACAGGCGATGGGGCCCCCTTACTGCTCGGGGCCCTAGGTGTGTGCCTGCTTCGCCTACCTCTGAACATGTTGCAAGTGTTATTGTGAAACTGAAGTGCGCTTTTCTTTACTTTGGTATTCCAGAACTGATGATGGCCAAATGACCACAATTCACTGCAACAGAATTTAAGTCATTTTAAACAAAATATGATTTTGCTCATATTGCTAGCAGCCCCCAATACCCACAACAAATGGAGAGGCTGATAGCACTGTACAAACAGACCTGAAAATCCTACAGCAGAAGATCCATTCCTTGCTCATGCAATAAATAAATCTGTTAGTCTTTAAAAGTGCCACAAGACTCTGTTTTTCCGCAATAGACTAACATGGCTACCCCTCTGAAACAAATCTACGCCAGTATCAGCTACTGGATATAGTCTGGCACAACTTCTGATGGGACAACAAATCAGAACTACTGTTCCAATGCTGGAAAAGAATCTATCTCCAAAATGCCCAGAATGAAGTGAGTAACCAAACCGGATAAAAATGCTAGTTTATGAGTATTTTTACAACAGAAATCACTCAGTTAGTTAAGTGCTAGGTCTAGAACCTAGTGACTGTTTTCATGTCAATTTGGATGGAGACAAGGAACGGACAGCTACAGACGTACATGACAGAATCACGTATCCTCTCTTGCCTCCATTTCTATTAGAGAGGGCAGCCGTGCCGTTACCTCCCGGGGCATGTCCCAGTTCTATGCCGAGTAGCACATGGGCCCACCGTTCTGATTCCATCATTCACATCACAAAATCTGCACTGCAATGAATGAGCCATCACCCTGGGCTGGGGCTGCAATGAGATTTGGGGCCAGTTCTCCCACCTTTGCTGTAGCACAAGGCCAGCTGCTTTGGGCGAAACAATGGAGTGTGGGAAAGTGGAGCTAGGCTGGGACATGTGTGTCACCCAGCTCTGCTCTAAGCGACAGGGTGGTCAACGTGCTGGCTGAGGGGTGCTGAGGATGAGTGTCAGCCCAGCACCATGAAGAATTTGTGAGCATGCTCTGCTATTAGGATTGACATCACCTCCAGACCCTTCCACGTATATCCTGGGCTCTGAGGGCCAGGTAACACCAGCCCTTCTGAGATCCCAGACTCTCAGTGTTTGTGAGGCAGAGATGTTTAGTAACATTCTTAAGAGTCCAAGGCCAGAAAAGACCATGGTGATCCTCTGCTCTGACCTGGGTAAAGCCCGCACTAGAAAACTCCCACATAGCTCCTGGGCGAACCAGAGCAGAACTTTTAGATGGCCAGTTAATCTTGATTTAAAATATCGTCAGTGATGGAAATTCAGCCACGACCCTTTGTGATTTGTTCCAACGGTTATTTATTTTCACTCTTAAAAATGTAGGCCTTATTTCCAGTCTGGATTTATCTAGTTTCACCTTCCAGCCATTGCATCGTGTTAGACCAGGGGTCGGGAACCTATGGCTCGCGAGCCAGATGTGGCTCTTTTGATGGCTGCATCTGGCTCGCTGCCAGTGTTCCCTCTAAGCTGCGCGGGCGCACGGCCACGCAGCGGCCGTCGCACCCCCCGCACAGCAGTGAGCGACCCCCACGCAGCCCGACAGCCCCCGCTGCTCCCTCCAAGCCCCGGGGCCGCGGCTTTGCCGCGGCACACCCGGCCTGCGCCCTGCCTCTGGGCTGGCCCTCCCCGCCCCCAGGGTGGGACAGGCAGGCTCAGGAGCACGGGCCTGCCTGCCCCACGCAGCCGGGGCAGCGGGGTGGTTGCGGCAGCGGCGGGATCCTGGGCTCCCACCCCCCGACCGCCTCGACTTCCCGGGGCCGGGGCCGGGGCCGGGCTAATCCACGGCCCCGGCCTCCCAGGACGGGGCCGGGATCAGCCTCCGGGGCTGGGGTCTGCTCCCCCCCTCCCCCCACCGGCAGCTTCCCAGGGCCACGGTAGGGTCCTCCCCCGCCGGCGGCGTTGGCTTTCTTTCTTTCTTTCTTTCTTTCTTTCTTTCTTTCTTTCTTTCTTTCTTTTTCTCTCTCTTCCTTCCTTCCTCCCTTCTTTTTTTCCTTCCTTTTTAAAAAAACCCAACCTTTAAAAATTAATTTTAATTAAAAACCTTTTTAAAGGTTTTTTAAAAACCTTTCTAAAATTAAATTTCAATTAAAAGTAATTCAAATTCAATTAATTAAAACATAAAATGCACACATTTACTTGTATTTAGTTTTAAACATATTGTATGGCTCTCACGGAATTACATTTTAAAATATGTGGTGTTCATGGCTCTCTCAGACAAAAAGGTTCCCTACCTCTGTGTTAGACCTTTCTCTGCCAGCGTGAAGAGCCAATTATTAACTCTTTGCTCCCCAAGTAGATACTTATCAAGTCAACTCTGAACCTCCTCTTTGGTAAGCTGTCTAGACCAGTGGTTGTCAAACGAGGAATCCTGACACCCAGTTGTGGGGGCCGTGAGCTGCTGGCTGGGCGTGAGCTTGTCAGCAGCTTGTACCCTGGCAGGGCGCAGCACTGTGAGAGCCCCAAGCCCTCGCTGGGCACGCGGCTGTCAGCTGCCCCGACCCCAGCTGTGGGTAGTCAGCAGCCCAGATCCTGGCTGGGGGCTGGGAGCAGCGCCTGCCCATGTAGTATCAAAAACTGTTCCTGCCACAGCTTGTGACCAGTTTCCATTTCCGCAGCCCAGACCCACCCCATGCCCTCACCCGGCTAGGAGCTGTGAGCAGCTCTAAGCCCCACCACCTGTGAGGCTGTGACTGAGCCAATAGCCCAGCTGGGGCGGGGCTGAGAATAAGCCCTGATCTGGCTGGGCATGGGTTTCTCAACTCCAGCCCCCACCACCAAGGAAGCTGTGAGCTCCGGCTCTGGCCAGAGGCAGAGTTGTACCATGCATACAGCCTAAATCCCTTCAACCCAGCTCCAGCCCCAATTCCGCTTAAGCACCAGCCCTGCTCTGCCTTAAAAGAACAAGCTCCAAATGGAATTCTGTTTGCCTCCGGTGCATTTTCCTATGGCCAGCCGTGATACCACAGGAAACATTATACCATAACAATATGGCAGAGCGTTCAAAAGGGAACCTTGCATGGCATAATTGGCATCAAACCATACAATTACATTGCAAAAGTGAACATAAAAATTACATAAATCATAACCTAGGGGTGCACGGATGTGCATCCTGTGAGCGCTTTGTCTGCTGAACTGAAGAAACCATGGAAACTGCAATGACAACTCAAAACTAGACATCCTGGGCATAAAAATCAACATGTGGATTTTTTCAAGCACAGAGAAGAAGCAATATAGAAAGCCAGGTTTGAAGTAGATGGACATTTCCGACAGCAAACGTCCTCAGCTCTGGAGGACTCTTAGGTTGTGTCACTATGAATCACCCATACCAAAAATGACGCATATAATAGAAGAGGAGCTTATTCTGCCAGTGTGCAAAGATACTGTATCATTTACACTTGGCAATGATATTTAATATAATGAATGATGCTGTGAAACACAGAACATGGGAGATGTCTAACAATATCAAAAAACAAGTGGTGCACAAAATTAAACATTCTGCTTTCGGTATGTTCAGCCTGCAACTTGATGAAACTATGGATGTTATTATCTGCACACAATTGATAGTGTTTGTTCGATATGTTAATTCCAGGGATGTTAAGGATGGGTTCTTAGTCTGTGAAATCTTGAAACAACCGTAATAGTACAGATCATTTTCAATAAGGTAAATGTTGAAAGCAATGGCATTGAGTGGAAAAATCTTTGTGGTATCTGTACAAATGGTGCTCCAGCTGTGATGGGTACACGGTCTGGCTTTCAGCAGAAGGAAAGTGTGTTCGCCTAATGTGACTGTCACTTATTGTGGAGTCCATTATCAAGTCCTAGCTGCAAAGACATTGGCAATCTGCCTGAATGCTGTGATAGACATCATTATATAAACAGTGAACTATATTAAAGTGCAAGTTCTGAATTATCATCTCTTTCAAGAGCTCTGCAACAAAATGGGTGGTGAATATGAAGTTTTGCTTTTCAATGCTCAAGTCTGATGGCCTAGAGAATGTGCATTGAAGCATGTTTTAATACTTCATGAAAAGATGGCTGAGTTTTTCCTGCAAAAGGACAAACAAGAGTTGAACAAAAAGATCAGTGACAAGAAATGGCTTTTCTGCTTGGCTTACATAGTTGATATCTCTGAAATGGCCTCAATCTGTCACGTCAGGGAAAACGTTCAACATTAATACACCTGACTAATAAAATCAGAGCCTTCCAGATGAAATTGGGTCTGTGGTGCAGGAAGTTGGGCACAGACAGATATGGACTGTTTCTGATAATTTCCTCATTCACGGAGGAGGAGGAGGAAGATAGCATTGAAAGTGCTCTGAAGTCAGCTATCAGTGAGCACCTGAAAGCCCTTCATGAAGAGTTCTCATCCTTCTTTCCAGGGCTACCAGAAGCACTTCATTCCTTGGTGAAGAATCCTTTTAATGTGATGGCAGAAGTTACCTACTGAGGACATTCATGTACAGGAACAGTTTATTGACATAATCAATGATGATGAAGCGAATGCAAAATTCATGCAGCTGCCTCCAAACCAGTTCAGGTGCTCAGTTGCAAGTAAATACCCACTGGTATCTGAAATGGCCCTGAGTGCCCTTCTGCCTTTTCCCACTACCTAAGAATGTGAGAGTAGACTCTCCAGCATTCTCACAATAAAGGCAAAATCTTAAAACCGGCTTGATGTGAAAGATGACATCAGATGCGCCCTTTCTAAAACAATGCCAAGAATTAAACTTCCTGTGTCAAATAAACAAGATCATCCATCTCACAGATTTTTGGCTGCTCCTGGTGATTAATTGTTGTCAAGTATTAATGTAAAATTCTACTTAAAAATAACCTTTTTTATGTTTTTAACAATAATTTGATAAAAATTTGGTTTAGTCTTAACTTAAAAGCAGCAAGAAAAGGTAAATTCATTCTCAGCAATGGTGTTTAAATCTAGCATTGAACATAGTAGTAAATATAAAGAATGTGGTTTTAATTTCTAAGCAGGGTCACACTCAGAGGCTTGCTGTGTGAGAGGGGTCACCAGTACAAAGAGTTTGAGGACCACTGAGATATTAGACTGAGCTCCAGGAGTCTCTCACTCTACGGCAGTTTTTCTAACCCTTTAATCATTCTCCTGGCTCTTCCCTGCTTCTCTTATCCTTGGGAGGATCTTCTGTTGGGGAAGGGCATTTCTTTCCCACCTGACAGCACAGTCAGAGTGCAGGGACTCATCCTGGTTCTGCTGCACCCACTCCCTAGCTCTGCCCATCATCATCCTGGTCTCCAGAGCTCTGTGGCCCCTCTCAGCTTCTAGCCTGTCAGGGATTCAGCTGGCAGGTGCAATGGGAGCATCTCCCTTCTCCTGCTGCACTGCAGGGACAAATGGCATCTTCACACCCTTCCAAGGACCTGATAAGAACAGGGGGTGGCAGCCATGACTCAGATCCTGCAGAGGAGGAGTGGCCACTGAGTGCCACAAAAGGGGCATGTGAGTGGATGGGAGTTCCTGAGGTAGGGGTTGCGGAGCTGGGTGGGGGGTGCAGGTGTCCGGGGTGGGGAGAGGGAGCAGGAAAAGATGTGCTTGTTAGGAAGGGTGGGATCACCACGGAAAGTTTGAGGCCCCCATGAAAGAGGCTCTTTTGTTACCAGTGCCTGAGACGTGAGAGAGCCCTGCCCTGATCTTAGTGCTGGGGAGAGATGGGTCATGCCTCTCAGATCTGGCTCCAAAGCGCCCCAGAGCCCAGCGTGAGTCCCAGCCCTCACTAGTCTGGCTGCTAAAGGTCACACACACTGGAGCTGAGTGACTTGCTGGCTGAGCCGTGCTGGGAACACAACGTAACAGTTGGATAAACTTTGTTTAAATGAGACAGCTGTGAAACTGGACTGAGCTGAAAGGCAGCGTGATTCCCACTCAAGTGTCATCTGCTCCCTCACAGCCCACGCCCACCCACGTTGCAGTGCTCCAAAATCCCAGCAAAGACACCACAGCCCAGAGAAGCCGGCACGCGTCAGAAAACTTGTGGGAGTTTTGACCGAGTTTTGGTTCTCAAACATTCCCTTTTTCAATGCATGCCAAGAGCGCAGTCTTCAAAGACGAACCATCGTCCATCTCTGCCTCCCAGCTCCCCAACATGCTGCATTCCCTAAAGAAGAGCAGACTGCATCTGCAGCCGAGAAAAAACCCAGCCTGTGCGATGGACTGTGGCTGCAATGCAGTGGTGAGGGCATGCTGGGGAAAATGGGTGCTGCTGAGCCAATAAAGATGCGCCTCAGAATTTGAACATCTTTAGAGGGCTAGTGAGCAGAAAACTTCCAAGCAGATTCCTTAATCATAGCTCCCAAATCTCTCTGGGAATTTGACTTGAGAAACAAGCTCCTGCCTTTCAAATTCTTCAAATAGCAAACGTCAGGTATTGCCCAGCTCCTGGGGAACATGCCTGCTTTCAGGTCCTATATCAAGGAGTCAGGAGGACATGGGGAGCAAACCACCCTGTCACGTGGCAATTGGGAGGTGACACATATCAGTTCAGCCAGGTGAGGAAGGAGAGTTAATCTGAGAGCGACTATGAATAAGCAATTCAGCCTGGAAAAACACAGGCTAAGATGTCTGGAGAGAAGGAATCCACTGCCCAGCAAGGGCATGGCAGAGGACCCTGGGACACATAGGTGGTGTGTGATACTTTTGTTTGGGGAGGCTACACCCAGGACTGCTGGAAACTCCTTAGAAGTGGTGGGGGGAGAGATATCACCACTCGCTCCTCTCCTCTCCTTCCATTCCCCATCGCGGGAGGGTAGAGTCCACTTTTAAAAGTGACGGCTCCTTGGCCCCAACACTATGCCTGACCACTTTCTTCCTGCCTTTAGAGCAAGGGATGTGTGGCTGCAGGGGTGGAGAGGAGCTAGTAGCAGGTGAGGCTTCAGGGGAAGAGGCAGGGCATGATGGGCAGGGCTCAAGGGAAAAGGAGGAGCAGGGATGGGACCTCAGCAGGACCGGATTAAGGTTCCTGGGGGCCCGGGACTGCCCACTCTTATGGCCCCCCCAATGCAATGGTGCAGGGGCGGTGTGGTGCAGGGGGGCCCAGCTGGTGCTAGGGGGCCAGGGCTGGGCCAGAGGCTGCAGCACTCCAGTGAAGGGGGCCGGGGGCTGGTGCAAGGTACCAAGGTCAGGAGTGGTGGAGCACTATTGGGTGCTGCGCTGGGGCCTGTCAAAGGAGACCAGTTAGGCCAGCTTGAGGCACGGCGTCCCAGGACAGCAGCCCGATAGCGCTCCGCCACTCCTGGCCCTGGGGCCACTGCCATACTGAGCGCCAGCTGTCCCGCCCCTGCTGTGCAGCTGCTGCAAGCTGGCCCACCCCACTCTGTCCCTGTCGGGGTAGCAGGGCCACAGCCTCTAGCCAGGGGTCTGCCCCCTCCCCAGCACCAGCTGCCTCCCCCTCCTCCCACCACTGTCCTGTGCTCCCCACCTCCCAGCACTGTGCTGGCCTGAGTGGGCCAGATTTTTGTGGTACGGGGGTAGAGCCAGATCAATGCAAGGGCTGCAGACGTGGGTTCCCCCCTTTAG
Source organism: Pelusios castaneus (assembly GCA_007922175.1). Taxonomy (NCBI): domain Eukaryota; kingdom Metazoa; phylum Chordata; order Testudines; family Pelomedusidae; genus Pelusios; species Pelusios castaneus. Next base: position 8,877,752 of record ML685815.1, read on the forward strand.
TTTGGGGCCTGGAGCAGCAGCCCCTAAAGCCCTTGCATTGATCCAGCCCTGCGCCTCAGAGGGAGGGAGGGAGCGGGGTGGGTGCCACTTCTGGGGAGGTTCTGGCACTCCTGCTCCCAGGGTTAAAAGACAGCAGGCTGGCGGCATGCCTCCAAGGGGAAGTAACCCATGTTCGGCATTTGCCCCCTGCATGGCCAGCCTTTTTTATTGTGGGGCAAGCCTCTGACCCGCACCACCCAGGCCAGTAACACTGCAAAAGCTACAGAAAGGCAGAACAGAAAGAAGAATGTTAGTCTGTGGCTGGGGTGCAGTGACTCCAGAAAAGACTTGAGGTGGATAATGTGAATAAGATGAATAGGAGCCCCCAGTGCACCACTGTGGCTATCTGGGCTAAGGAGATCTTAGGACATAAAAATGGAATTCTCAAGCAGGAGCAAAGAAGTTATTTGACCTCTGTATTAGGCACTGGTGTGAATGCTGCTGGAATAGTGTGTCCAGTTCTACTGTCTACAAGGAGGTTGATAAATTGAAGAGGGCTCAGAAACAAGGCATGAGAATGATTAAAGGATTAGAAAATATTATGCCTCATAGTGAAACACTGCAGGAAGTCAATTTATTTAGTTTAACAAAAAAAAGGTTAAGGGGTGACCCAATTACAGTCTATAAGTACCTACATGAGGAACAAATATTTCCTAATGGGATCCTCAGTCTAGCAGAGAAAGGGCTAACACAGTCCACTGGCTGGAAGCAGAAGATAGACAAATTCAGACTGGAAATCAGGTGTAAATGTTCAATGGGGGAGGGGGAGCAGTGCTGTAATGAAAGACACTGCAGAGGATGCAGCAGCAGCGAGGTTCCCCACAACCCAATGAAACCATAAAGAAGTGGGCTAAGTGGTGCAGCCACACAGTATTGCAGCAAGAGATGGGGGGGGGGGCAAGTGACGGCAGTGGACAGCAGCAAAGGTGCCCGTAACAGTGGTGAGCAGTGACAGAGACAAGAGCGAAAGCAGTGAGCAGCAGCAGCGGCATAGCTTGCAGGCCCCCGGGGTGGGCAGTGAACCCCTGTGCATGCACCCCCTGAATTCCGGGACTTTCCCTGACTGTGGACAATCAGCTGTGAGCAGGGTGCAGCGGAGACGAAGGGCATGTTAAAGTGACATTTGTCTATTGTACTTGCACACAGTCAGGTGGGAAATGGAGGCAAAGGCCACTGCCCGAGGTGCTGCGGAGTGGAGGGTTACTTCTGGTTTGCATGCTTCGGAATCACTGCTGTGTTGTGTTCCCCCTCCGTTAATACACGCTCTCTTCTCTTACACACAGACTCAGAGCTGGTGGGTGGGGACATCTTGCTTCATAGAGGTACCTGGTAATTAGTGGGGGCTCGAGCTGGTTCTTTGTTGTCTGGTTAAAAAAAACCCAAGATATTAAACCTGCCCTTTGGTGCTGGCAGCAGAAGGGTTACAGTGATACACATTTCCAAGGGAAAAGGAGCCTCTTTTGAAACACTGACAACGTCCCATTGAACCACGAGGAACATCAGGGCTTTGCTAATGCAGGGTCTACAAACTGCTGTGGTGAGCACTCACGTGAAACTCCTGGCACGCACATCATGGCTCGCACTGCTAGAATACTGGCCTCATGAGCCATTGCAGCTTGTACTGCCAGTGAACACGAGAGCACCAGATCCCAGGAAGAGAGGCAAACCTGCCGCTGCCTTTTAGTCAGTCCTCCGTGCTGGGGGTAAGAATTTTGTCTGACGTGACTGTGACCTTGGTGTGGTGCAAAACTATTGTGCCAGCAATGCATGAAGGCCAGCTTCTCGCTATGGTCTGAATCAAAGCCTCTTGCAATGAATGCCAAGACCCCACTGGCTGCAGGGGACTTTGGCCTTGGTGCTGTAGGGAGAGGTGGGGTTTGGAGAGACAGGATCTGTGCCTTTGCGGCAGTCTGGTAAGGAAATCAGCCAGGACGTCCCCACAGGGCTGATGATAGTTACAGAGGGGGCAGCAGCTGAGAGCACAGCAGATGGGCTATCCCAGGCAGCGGTAGCGCACTCAGTAACCAGGCCTGCTGCTCAGTTTCACCCCGCCCACCTGTGCATGGTTCCCAGCCCTGGCAAACTACTCTCATGTGGGCCAGTGCCCAGAGAATGGCTCCTCCTCGCCACGGCCTTGTGTCTTCACTTTCATGGTGTAGTTTTCTGCACCTTGCATCGGGTTGGTCAGGCATGACTTGCCCTTGGTGAATCTATTCTGGCTGTTCCTGATCACCTTCCTCTCTTCCAAGTGCATCAAAATGAATTCCTTGTGGACCTGCTCCATGATTTTTCCAGGGACTGAGGTAAGGCTGACTGGTCTGTAGCTCCCTGGATCCTCCTCCTTCCCTTTTTTGAAGAGGGGCACTAGATTTGCCTTTTTTCAATCATCTGGGACCCAGTCACCATGAGTTTTCAAAGATAATGGCCAGTGACTCTGCAATCATATCAGCCATTTCCCTCAGCACCCTCAGATGCATTACGTCCAGTCCCAGGAGCTTGTGCATGTTCGGCCTTTCTAAATAGTCCTTAACCTGTTCTTTCACCACTGAGGGCTGCTCATGTCCTCCCCGTTCTGTGTTGCCTAGTGCAGTATTCTGGGACCTGACCTTGTCTGAGAAGATAGAGGCAAAAAAGCATTGAGTACTTCAGCTTTTTCCACATTATCTGTCACTAGGTTGCCTCCCCTATTTTGTAAGGGGTCCACACTTTCCCTGACCTTTTTCTTGTTGCTAACATACTTGTAGAAACCCTTCTTATTACCTTTCATGTCCCTTGCTTCCTGCAACTCCAGTTGTGCTTTGGCATTCCTGATTTCATCACTGCATGCTTCAGCAGTATTTTTATGTTCCTCCCTAGTCATCTGTCCAAGCTTCCACTTCTTGTAAGCATCCTTTCTGTGTTTAAGCTCTGCGATGATTTTTCTTTTAAGCCAAGCTGGTCGCTGCCCATGTTTGCTATTCTTTCTGCATAGTGGGATGGTTTGTTCCTGGGTCCTCAATAAGTTTTCTTTAAAATACAGCCAGCTCAAGTGGACTTCTTTCCCTTCATGCTATCTTCCCAGGGGTCCTGCCCATCAGCTCCCTGAGGGAATCAAAATCTGCTTTTCTGAAGTCCAGAGTCCATATCCTGCTCTTCTCCTTTATTCCTTCTATCAGGATCCTGAACTTGACCATCTTATGGTCATTGCTGCACAAACTGCCATCCACTTCTACTTCTCCTACCAAATCAACCCTTCTACTTCCCCAGCTGAGCGGCAGCCCCCACCCTCCCAGCACTCTGCCTCATCAGACATCAGTTGTCCTGCATGTGTGATCAGCCTTTGCCTCATGTCTATGTACTTCTTATCACACAAGCCCAGTGTCTGTCTCTCTTCCTGCGGGCTCTTAGCCCCTGTTGCCTAGTGATGGGAATACTCAGGAGATCAGGGTTGTCTTCCTGACTACCACAAATCTGCTGGGCAACCGTGGGCAAGTCACAACCTCTCCCCATGCCTTGGTTTCCCTATCTTTAAAATGGGAACAAGGAGACTGCCCTCCTTGTAAAGTGCTATGAGATCTGTGGCTGAAAAGAACATATAGTTCATCATTCACCACTCCTGGTTAGACAGCCAAGGGTCACATTAGCCCTGTTTTACCACAGCATTGCACTGGGAACTCAGGTAACTCATAGACTCATAGACTTTAAGGTCAGAAGGGACCAGTATGATCATCTAGTCTGACCTCCTGCAAAATGCAGGCCTCAAGACCTCATCCACCCACTCCAGCAATAGGCCACCAACCTATGATTGAGTTATTTACCTCCTTAAATCATGATTTAAGGACTTTAAGATACAGAGAATTCACCGGTAGGTGAGCCATGCCCTGTGCTTGTCCTCATGACCCCAAACCTTTCCAGAGTCCCTGCTTTTCAGAGTACCGTCCCCCATTCTTCAGGGCTGGCTGCATTCCTTGTTCCTACAGGGTGAACTTCTAGCTGTCTGTATTACAACACATGTTGTCCAAATGGGTGCAGCTTATCGGCCATCCAGTCCTGCCCTCAACATTATTCACCAGTCTGCCAGCCTTAGTGCCAGTCGAACCTTGCATCAGCAGCGGGTTTACAGTCTCATCCAGATGGTGTATGAAAATGCTGACAAGAACTGATCCCTAGAAACCCTGAAACACCCGTCCCCTGACATTGGACATGCTGGACTCCACTGGGTCAGTTCAGAGAAGCCACCAAGTAAACCTGCGCCTTCTAAGTGAGTGCATTAGCCGTGTTGATGGCACTGAACAACACCCGCTGGCTGGTTGCTGTGCTGCTGCTGTCAGCTATGGGAAAGCAAGCTGGTTGGTCCAGTGCTCCATCACTAGAGATCAACGCCTGCTGTCAGTCTGTGGAAACTCTGCTAAGGGTGACAGAACCAGGCCACCAGAACCAACTTGATTTGCACAAGTTGCTTGCCAGGATGGCAGCTGGGTAAAGGAAGGTTACCCACCTTGTGTGGTAACTGTAGTTCTTCAAGATGACTGTCCCTGTGGATGCTCCACCTTAGGTGTTGACGCGTCCACGTGGCACGAATTGGAGAACTCCTCTAGCTATGTCCCTAAGGGTCGTGCGAGCGCCAGAAGACAGTCTCGTGCCAAGAGCAGTGTCCTGTCAGTGCACGCGCAACCCAAGCCCCCCTTAGTCGTCTCTCAACTATGGAGCAAGCAAGGTAAGTACTCCGAAGAAGAGAGGGGAGGAGGGTGGGTGGTGGAGCATCCACGGAGACAGTCATCTCGAAGAACTACAGTTACCACACAAGGTGGGTAACCTTCCTTTCTCCTCCGAGACGTGTCCCTGTGGATACTCCCAAGCCGTGTCCTCAAACAGGAGGAGGGTCTTCGGAGCGAAATTCTTGTAAGGAGGAAAGAACAGATAGTCCGACCGCCGCATCCGATCTGGAGGCTTGATCGATGGCATAGTGTTTTGTGAAGGGGTGGACTGAAGTCCAAGTAGCTGCCTTGCAAATGTCTGTAATGGAGACATTATGAAGGAAGGCTGTAGACGTAGACACAGCTCTGGTTGAGTGAGATCGTATGTGTTGCGGTGGATTTAGTTGTGAAATGTCAAAACTTGTGTGGATGCAGTTGGCTATCCATTTAGAGAGCCTTTGTTTAGATATTGGATGGCCCTTGTTCTTCTTTGCTATAGATACAAAGAGTCTGTCTGAATTTCTGAATGACTTTGTTCTTTGTAGGTAAAAGACGATAGCCCTTCGGATGTCCAATGTGTGGAGCAGCATCTCACGTGAGTTGGAGTGAGGCTTTGGCATGAATACAGGTAAGTGGATTGTTTGGTTAAGGTGGAATGGAGATGTTATTTTTGGAATGAATGTTGGGTGTGTTCTCAGTGATATCTTGTCCTTATGGAATGTTGTGTATGGTGGAAAGGCCATGAGTGCTGCGAGTTGGCTGACTTTGCGGGCGGAAGTGATCGCAATTAGGAGGGCGACCTTCATGGATAAGTGAGTGAGGGAGCAGGCTGATAATGATTCGAATGGAGGCCTGGTTAGTGATTTAAGGACTATATTCAGGTCCCAGCTGGGAGTGGGAGGTTGGATCTCAGGATATAAATTCTGGATACCCCTGAGGAATCTCTTGACTATAGGGTGTGAGAAGGGGGATTCAAACTCTGGATGTTCATGAAAAGCAGTAATTGCTGCTAGGTGTACTCTAATTGAGTTAATGGATAATCTTGATGATTTTAGGTGCAGGAGGTATTGTAAGATGTCAGGAATAGGTGCTAGCAGTGGATGGACATCGTTTTTGGCACACCATCGGCGGAATCTGCCCCATTTTTGGAGGTAAGTTTTGCGGGTAGATGGTTTTCGACTATTTAAGAGAACGTGTTGAACTGCTTCGGAGCATTGGAATTCTTCTTTATGGAACCATCGAGGAACCAGGCCGTTAGATGGAGTCTGTTGGGGTCTGGGTGAACTCTGTGTCCGTTGATTTGTGTGAGGAGGTTGTGGATCGTCGGTAGCGTGATGGGTGTTCAAACCGACATCTGCATTAGGTTTGTGAACCACGGTTGTCTCGCCCACACTGGGGCTATCATTATGACTGTTGCCCGTTCCTGTCGAATCTTTTGTAGGGTTCGGGGAATTAGGGGTATGGGAGGAAAGGCATATAGGAGTTTCCCCTCCCATGGGAGGAGAAAAGCATCTCCTAGTGAGTCCATGCTGATTCCTGCTCTTGAGCAGTATTCCGTGCATTTGCGATTGTCTACTGTCGCAAAAAGGTCTATTGAAGGGTGACCCCATAGCTGAAAAATCCTTTGGAGGAGTTTTGGATGTATTTCCCACTCGTGATGTTGTGTAAATGAGCGGCTGAGGAAGTCCACTAGAATATTCTGGGTACCAGGCAGGTAGGCTGCTGAGATTATTATGTTGTTCTCTATGCACCATGTCCATAATTTGATGGCTTCTATGCATAGAGATTTTGAGCAAACTCCTCCCTGCCTGTTTACATAGAACATGCAGGAGGTGTTGTTGGTCAAGACTTTGACATGTTGTCCCCACAGTGAGGATCGAAAATAGTGGCAGGCATATCGTACTGCACGGATCTCTAAAATATTTATGTGTAGAGTCTTTTCATGAGGGAGCCATTTGCCTTGTGCAGTGCTATTTTGCAAGTGAGCACCCAGCCCAAAAGAGAGGTGTCTGTGGTCATCATTAATGTTGGAGGCTGTTGTAGGAAAGGTAGTCCACTTCCTATATTTCGTGGATTTGCCCACCATGACAGGGAAAACTTTATCTCTGGTGGGAGGTATACTATTTTCTGCATGGAATGATATATTGGTCGGAAAATTGTAGTCAACCATAGTTGGAATGGACGCATGCGTAGTCTGGTGTTTTTTACTACTGAGGTGGTAGAGGCCATGTGGCCTAGTAATTGCAGGCACATTCTTGCTGTAGTCGTAGGTGTCTGACTGAGCGTGTTCGTGAGATTCATTATGATGTTCATTCTTTCGTTTGTTAGGAACGCTCTTGCTTGTGTTGAGTCCAGACAGGCCCCTATGAACTGTGTTGGTATTAGAGTTGATTTTTTTTGGATTTATTAGAAGACCTAGTTTGTGAAAAAGGTCGTTCGTGAAACGTAGTGCTTGAACGGCTTGTGGTCGCAAGGAGGATTTTATAAGGCAGTCGTCGAGATACGGAAAAATTGTTATTCCGTTCCTTCGAAGATGGGCTGCTACAACGGACAGTATTTTGGAGAACACCTGCGGTGCTGTGGAGAGACCAAAAGGAAGAACAGCATATTGATAATGGATATTGTTAATTGTAAATCTGAGGTATTTTCTATGTGTAGGATGGATAGGGATGTGGAAATAAGTGTCCTGTAGGTTGAGAGCCGTGAACCAGTCCCCATATTCGAGAGCCAGAATGATGGTGGAAAGGGTAACCATCTTGAATTTTTGGTATTTTATAAACTTGTTTAATCTTCTAAGGTCAAGTATTGGTCGCCAACCCCCTGACTTTTTCTGGGTCAGGAAATACGGGGAGTAAAATCTCCTACCCTGGAATTTCCTTGAAACTTCCTCTATTGCCCCTAATTGCAGGAGGTGTCGGACTTCCTGTTCTAGAAGTTGTATGTGAGTTGTGTCCCTATAAAGGGATGGGGAAGGGTAGTGGGATATGGGGTTCTGAGTAAATGGTATTATGTAACCCAGTGATATAGTGGCTGTAGTTATGGATGCCCAGGAATTGTAGTGGGACCTTAGACGATTCATGAAGGTTGGGTTTGCTAGTGGCTCAAACGATATGGGTGTGGCCTGAGGGCCCTCGACATCAACCTCAAAATTGAGGTTTTGATGGAGGAGCTTGATTATTGAGTGATCTACGGTGTTGTGGGTGCTGGCAGTTACGAGGATTCTAATCTTGTCTTCTGAATGGTGGTCTAGCTTGTGGTTGATAATGGTACCTTGAGTTATAAGATTGATAGCGGTAAAGTCTGAGTCGTGGTACTGGTGAGTAGATACCAAAAGCTCTGAGTGTGGCTCATGAATCCTTAGAGCCATGCATCAGTTAATCTGTTGTTTCTGAAAATAGCTTCCTTCTATCAAAGGGCAGGTCTTCTATGGTTGCTTGGAGTTGCTTGGGTAGATCTACTGAGTGCAACCATGAGGATTTACGCATGACTACCCCGGTGGCAATGGTGTGGGCTGCAGTGTCTGCCACGTCAAGAGCTGCCTGGAGAAGAGTCTTCGAAATCAGCTGACCCTCTTTAATTATTGTGTGGAAATGCTGTCTATTTTCTTCTGGGATGTATTCAATAAAATCAGCCATTTTCAAATAATTGTCATGATCGTAATTTGCAAGGAGAGCAGAGTAGTTCGCTATTCTTAGTTATAGAGTGGCTGAAGCATACACTCTTCTACCCAAGGTGTCCATTTTCCTGTCATCCTTATCTTAGGGTGCTGTTCTATTAAACTGTTGTTTATTCCGGTTGTTTGCTGCCTCCACTACTAAGGAGTTGGGAGGAGGGTGGTTAAAAAGATATTCAGATTCCTTGTTTGGGATGAAATATTTTTTATCTGTCTTTCTGGAGATCAGAGGGATAGACACTGGTGTTTTCCAGATTTCGTTGGCTGGATCCATAATTGCGTCATTCAGTGGGATTGCAATTCTTGTGGAAGGTTTTGTCTGTAGAATTCTTAGGAGCCTATGTTGTTCTCGTAAGTTGTCCTGCATAGGAATTTTGAGAGCGTCCACCATTCTGCAAAAAAGGTCATGGAATTGCCTGGGATTGTCCAAGGTTGGTGGTGATGTTGGGATGATGTCCTCTGTCAAGGAATGGTCCTGTGGTGGAGTGTGTGCCACTGGATTCTCTGCCTCAAGATCCAATTTAGAGTCTGGATTATTGGCTTCGAGCTGTTGGGGTTGTTTGTTCGCTGGTATGTGTTGTCGTGATGTGGACTGTCTGGAAGAGTATTGTGACCAGGTATCCCATTGTGCCCATTGAGGGTGCTGTGAAGATGGCATTCCGTACCAGGGTGGCGGGTACCAGGGGTACGGAGGCATGGTTGGGAAGTGGTATCTGCTCTGTTTATTAGGAGGGGACATGGTCTGTGGTGGAAATCCCAGAGCCTGTCCCCTGGTATCATCCTCTTCGTATTGGAAAGGTGAGGCTGGCTTGGAGCACGGGAGAAAGGATTTGGCTCCCGCTGTTTCCTGTGTGTGAGAGGGGGGTGGCAATGGAACCTCATCCTCCCACGTGCTGCAGTGTTTTGTTTTTCTAGTGCTCTTTCGTGGGGTTGTTTGGTCCTGGGAATGGTTCGGTGCCAAAGAGCTCGGGGTTTGCTTTGAGGTTTGCAGCTCCGCCGAGAGGAGTATCAGAGTCGTGGTTAAAGACGGTGCCGGCAGCTTTGACAGCTGCGTGGTTTCGATTGGAGCTGGGATGCCGGGCGGTTCCGGAGCCATGTCCGTTGTCTGTGCTGCAGGGGTAGTCTACGGTGCCGACCCGGTAGCTGTAGTGGAGCTTGACTGCTTATTTGCTTTGGGCAGTAGTTCACCCTGGTGCTCAATATGCTTTATCTTCGCCCTATAGTCCGAATGGGGAGAGGCGGACCTTTTCTGGGCTGTTGAAGTTAATGTAGCAGAGGAACCTGGAGCCACTAAGCTACGGGATCTGTTGGCCGGTGATGGTGATTTTGTTCACCTTGTGCCTGAGTTTGGAGGAGTCAGGCTTTTGTCCTGTGTGGGCTGAATAGATAGTTGCCCATGGTCTGAGACCGGACGGAGGGAGCGCTCCATCATGAGTAGCTTCAGGCGGAGGTCTCAGTCCTTGCGTGCCCTTGAACCTAGGTTCTGGCAGTGGGGGCACTTCTGCGAGATGTGCCCCTCACCTAGGCACTTTATACAGTTTGAATGTCCATCAGACACCGGGATGGCGTCCTGACAGAACTGGCAGTGTTTGAAGCCGGGAAAGCCCGGCATTGCCGCAGAGCGAAAAGTGGCGGCTTTTTTTTTTAAATAATAAAATAAAAGAAGATGGTTTAAGGGGAAAAAAAGAATTGGAAAGAAAAGAAAGACAATATAAGAAGATTGTGAACTGAAGTAAACTGGAGAGAGTGAAGGGACTCCATCCATTGCCGCGGACGGTTGAGAGACGACTGAGGGGGGGTCAGGTCGTGCGCGCGGCGACCGGACATTGCTCTTGGTGCGAGATGGTCTGCCGGCGCTCGCGCAACCCTTAGGGACATGGCTAAAGGACTTCTCCGATTTGTGCTGCATGGACACGTCAACACCTAAGGTGGAGCATCCACGGGGACATGTCTCGAAGGAGAAGGAAAGCCTCTGCTTGCTGCACTGAACATCTCTTATGCTGGAGTCTCTTGGGGAGAACAGAACTGAAAGGCCACGATTTGGCCCCATGCTGCTGGATGAGGGAGAGGAGACTGTTACTTATTTTGCAGGAATTTTCAGATTGCCACAATTTTGTTTCTTTGTGGAATTTCATTCAAACCGGTCCAAATTCCTGGATCTGCCGGTCCAAATTCCCGGACCCCATTTTTCTTCTTCTGGGGCATTTGCTTTGCCATACAGAGCCCGGGGAAGGACTGACAGACGTGGTCCACCCGTGGAATGGAAAAGGTGGGGCTGGAAGTTTAACACAGCCCCTGGGGGCCTGTCTGTGCTGCAGCTGGGTGAGGTCTGCAGAGGTCGCTTCACACTCATGGCTTCAGCTGCTGGCTGAAAACAGCCATGTTGACATTGCAGTGCGGTCTCTCAAACTCACCCAACAGCCAGTCTCCAGTCACAGCCATAGCATCCACATTGCCACTTTTAGCGCACTAGCTCAAGCGAGTTTCTCTCCCCAGACTGCAGCATCCCTCCATGCTGCAGTGCGGATAGACCCTCCAGGGTCACCATGACGGATGTGCTGAGCAAGGCAGAGCAACTGAGTCCCAGTTGCTTCCCAGCTCTGTTCTGCTGGGGGTGGCAGCAGTTGGCCAAACTTCTGGCCCCATTCTAAGGGACTGGTGCAAGTGGCAGGTTTCCCAGCAGCATCTGGGAGTCAGGAGCAGTGGTCACTGCAGGTACAGCTCTCTGGAGGGCAGTGCCCTGATGAGTCCCACTTGCCCTGTCATGTGGTCACTCTGAGCAGAATTCCTCACCATTGAGAGAAGGGATTATTTCCCAACCCCTCCCAGATAAACCCAACTTATTTAGCTGATAATATATAAACAGTTTATCAGCTTTGCGCATTTTCGGAGCAACGGGATGGATGTTGTTCTTGGAATTCTGTTTGGTCATAATATTTAGAAGAGGGCTCTGATAGCAAAGATAAGCAGCTCGCCTGCAGCAGATGGCTCACAAGACGCACCTCTGAGCCAACATTCTGCAGGGAGGGAATAAACTTGTAATGCAAGTTGTTTGTAAGTGGTTTTAGTGAAATGTCACATGTAAGACTGCCCAGACATGCTCTGTCCAAGGTGTTTGAATTTATAGGACGAAGGATTCAAAGTCAGGGGCCAAATTTGCTTTTAAACTTCCTTAAACAAATGTACAGAGCAGAAAATGCCCCTGGATTTGCTCTGTGAACGAGGCTGTTGTAGCTGCATTAGTTCAGGGAGAAGAGCCCCTGGCTAGTCCTTCTGCAGAGATGCTCTGCCAAGGGCCTGTCGTGAGCTCTGAGCCGGTGCTGGCTCTGTGGGGCAGCACAAAGGAACAGGCCCTTCTTGCCACGGAGACCTTCATCAATATCTCTTAACTGCAGGCCACCCTCCTCTTTATGAATGACCCTGGGTGCAGCTGGCTCGTTTGCCTCCACACAGGACTCTTGCCATGCATTTGAAAAATAATCTCTTTATCAATTGTCCCCAATCTCTTCCTCTGTTCGACCTCACCCATGTGGCCGTACTTTGGCCCCAGAGGAAGCTCAAGGCAGCCATGAACCTCAGCAAAAGCTGGAACAGGCGGTTCCGTGGTGCAGCTGCTGAGCATGGGTCGAGGCTGGCTCCCTGACGCTGGAGGGGTGGTCAGTTCATAGCGCTGCAAAGGCCTTCTGAACTCCCAGCTCTCCCAAGTGGAGAGGTCACAGCGAAACCAGAGTGTGGGCTGACGTGGCTGCACAAGCTCAGTGCTCACTGCCAAGGCCCTGGGCCTCCTCCTGCAACTCCGAAGCCTAATGAACAGCGCCTGTCTCTGCTCTGCCCTGCTCACATGGGGCATGTTTCCTCTGAGGTGCGGATGAGCCTGACTTGTGAGGGTGGGCGGAATAGCAGTGTGGATGCTGCAGCATTGGTGGGAGCTCAGGCTAGATATCTGTGCTGGGACCCGGAGGATCGGATGGGTTTGCACACCGGTGGCCAGCACACACCTCCACTGGCGCCACAATGTCCACACAGCTATTTGTAGGCTGAGGGGATTGTGCACTCAGCCTGCTCCTATACGGGCACATCATCGGACTCCTCACTACTGCTTCACCCCCAAAGAGCCACTGCAACTGGCTGGCAAAGGGCATCCCAGTTACTAGCGCAGGCCTGGCCACTGGGGGCCTGTCTGCACTGCAGCCCAAGGTGACTGCAGCAGGTGTAGACATCCCTGAGCTTGCCTCTGAAAACCAGAAGAAAACTGCAGCCGCAGGGGCCAGGTTCTGAGTACAAGCCACCTAGGACCCTGGGTGCATATTCAAGTGGCTAGCCCATGCAGCCGAGGCTACGCTGCTAGATGAGCAAGCTCAATGAAAGGTCACTCAAGTGTGGCAACACAAACTGCATGCCTCCCTCCCACTGCAGTGTAGACACACCTTGCACTCCTTGCATCCCAGCCCTCTGAGTTTGATAGGTGCAGCTCACAGGTAGAACTAAAGCTCCATCAGGTACAAAGCAGAGCGTCCCCCTGCTTAGCAGTGGGACCCAGTATCCTGGTGCCCCGTGCTGCCCACTGCGGTCTCTGTCTGACATCAAAAGCCTTTCCTGAGATGGGCCAGAGAGACCTGCCGCTGTGTCTGCAACCGGGACTTCCTACCGCAACTCCACTTCCAGGGACAGTCACACTGTCAGCCAGCCAAGGAGGCGCGTGAGCATAGGAGACAGAACCAGGCAGCAGCTGGACCCAGATTATGAACCTCGCTCCTGCAGGAGACAACAGGAGACCCCTCAAGGTCTGGATTATGGCAAGCCGGGGCCATTAGCACCATCCACAAGGTTCTCACCATGGTCTCATCCCTAAATCATGGCCCTGCCCCCCAACATGGCCCTGGGCCTCCCCATGCTGCTGGCAGACTGTCGTTATGATGAATGAGACAGTTCACATCTCCTGGAACTCGGGGTTCAAGCTGTCTGCAGACTCAGGCAGTTTCCCTTTCATAACTTGTCAAGCTTCTGCTTTGAATCCCTATGGGTGAACGTCAGGATTTTAAAAATGAAAGCAGAGATTCTGAGCCCATCATGAGATGGCAGAAGCTACACCCAAGGCATGGGCCTACACTGTCAGTTGGGGACCTGACCTCACCATGCTGAGAACAAAATGCGTTCAGTTAGCTTTAACTGAATACTAATTTCATCATGGTCACTCAACACACAACACAAATACACACACTCAGTACACATACATACACTACACAACAAAGACAGTGCACACACTCACTCAATGCATATTACACACCCAATGCATGTACACAACACACATACACATGCAGACAATACATGCATGGGTTTGTGCAAACAACCCCCTTCCCCTCCAAACAAACAAGCTTACAATCGTATAAACTGATTACATTCTTTTTCCTACAACTGGAAGGAAGGAAGAGAAAGCAATACTGTGTTATTAGCATTATTACTGGTTTTTAAATATTTTGGGGGTGCTTAGTGAGGACAGAGACTTGGTCAGAAGGAGCACCTCAACATGTGAGTAGATGATCCAGTCTGCATGGTCCATCCAGGCTGGGATTACTACCCATTGGAAAGGAGGAAATCAGCTAGCACCAATTGTGCTGAGGTCAGCTCTTCACAAGGAAATGGACTGAGACCCGCATTTCACAGAAACCAGACTGGACGTTGAAACTGCATTTCACCAAAAGCTGGTTCCAGCACTGGATCATCATTGATCTCTTCTGGATTGAAGCCAGCATCCAAGGAGTGAAAAACTCTGTCTCCAGGGAACATTTACCTTGGTCTATGTTCCATGAGTTACAGCTCTATTATTTCCAGCCCCCTCATACTCCTCCATCTTTCTCCAGTAAATCTCATACCTATGCAGATAACAAGCCCCATCAGTCACACCAATCTAATGTGCTCTTGTGCAAGCGCTGTGAAAGGTTGTGTTTCCACTGATCTTGCTTCACGTCCTCGCATAACTGTGTTGGGCTTCTTTAACTGCCTCTCCTAATTGTGCAGATTTATGAGGACTCTACTGAAATGTCTCAGACAGATTCAGCATCCCTCCGCTCTTGTTCTGTTTAATTCATTCCTCTCGGCCTGGCTCTAGGATTCCAGTGCAGCATGTGCAGATCGGCAATTGCCAATGTTCTGTTTCATTTCCAGGGTGAGGCAGATCGAAATCTCTGTGGTTCTGTTTCTTACTTGCGGTCTCTCTGAGCCTCTTTACAAGACGCTTCATTGGCAAATTACCCTCTGGACAGTCTCTCTCTGTGCACTGTGCAAACAGCACACTACTCAGAATGAATCTTAACCCTTCCTCCCCATACCCAGAAGCAGTGTGTTTCCTGCTTCCCAAGTGCCAGCATCCAATGCTTGATGCATTCTGAGCAGATCCTCTGCCACACTATCACCATCAACAGTGACGGTCCCACCCACCGTACATCACCTACTACATCCTAGGAAGGTAGGAACTGATGGACCGGATCACACCAAAGGTCCATTCAGTCTGGGATCCTCTCTCTAGCAGTGCTCAGTAGTGGATGCTGCCCAGGACCTTCTCCTTAGCTCCAGGCAGGGAGTACCTGGCCTATGCATCCACATCTGTTTCTCTAGCCACCATAGCTGCAGAGGATGCTCTGACTGCCGTAGACATGGCACTTGTTGTGAATCCTTCTAAGGAATTGGCCTCCTGCCCACAGGCTGCTGCGACTACCACATGTGAAGTGTGTGATGGGTGGCAAAGCATCGGATGGTTTCCTGAGTGCCTGGCCTTGCTCAATAAAGTTCATCCCCGGAGTGTACTCCAGTTCCAGGAGGGAACACATGCTTGGGTTTGTGCACACAACCCCCGTCTCCTCCCCACACTCAAACAAGCAAGCTTATAACCTTATATGAATGTCTTGCAGCTCCCGAGCATGCTTCAGGAGCTTTCATAATGCTCTACCCCATGCATGGCAGTCACCTGCTCCCTCAGTAGGTCCTGCCATCTCCATAGGCTGGTGCGGAGGGGTAGGGATGGGTCTGTTTCCTCCTACCCCTCAGGAGAGATTTGTGCCCCTAGGGGTGGGAGCAGAGACAGCCTTTATGGCCCCTTGCAGCCTACCCAAGACACCTGAGCCAAGGCCAAGCACACGGCAGTCTCTGGGGCCCATCCCACTGTGTTGACACTTGCACAGCATTGGAGTTGCCTCCAGTGGCTGCATGCTGAAGACCTTCCCATTGCAGTAAGATTCAGAGAACAGCCGCAGTTGGCCTGGGGCGGGGAAGAGAAAGCCCAGGTGCCCTGGGAAGCCCTCCCCAGGGGGCAGGTTTGATGTGTGAGTCCCCAGACTGCTGTCCGTGGCAGAGAGGAGGCTCTTCCAGATCACTGAAAAGGACACACCTGGCACGTGAGGTTTTACCCCGACACACTTGCTTTTGCTAGACTACACCCCTGGGACTGGGTGCAGCTGGCTGTCAGCATGGTGGGATCCTCCCATGAGCTGGCAGAGCACTGAGCACATCCATGGGTGTAACCCCTGCTGGGCAAGAGCCTTGTGGAAGGGCAATGGAGAGAGAGCCAGTGGTGACACTGGGCAGATGAGCCAGAGATGACATTCCCAGCCCAAATGCTCCCGCCCTTTCAGCCCACAGCAGCAGACACGTTCTCTCCCAGGAACAGCTCCACACAGTCTAGAGTAGCCAGGTCCCAGAATGGGGAAATATTTGCACTTGTTGATAACAGGCTGAGCCGTGTGGCCCCAGGACAGAGTTCTCCCTTCCCTCAGACCAACACAAAGTGCTGGCAGGCTGCTCCCTCCCCAGCCCCTGGACATGTGTTAGCCCCTAGGATACACCCTGAGAGCGAGGGATGGGGATAGTGAGTGAGGCCTGAGCTGGTCTTGGGACTGATGCTGGGGCTTCAGTCTGAGCGTCCCAGATGCAGTGATCCTCGTGTCTGCATCCCCGAGAGGACAGATATGGGAAACAGAGTCTCCCTTTGCAGCTGGAGGTGTGGGTCCTCACTGCACAGTGGGAGCATTCAGAAGCCCATCGAGACACAGCGTATGTGGAACAGGGCAGTTGTGGAAGCCCCGGGGGACCAGGTCAGTGTGTGCAGGCCAGGCTGAAAAGGTTCCCGTTTGCAGCGTTTCTTGCTCCAGCTGGCAGCACTCACTGTCTGAGCACATCCCGCTATATCATTGTGGGGCACTGGCTGCATCCTGCCCCCCTCCAGCCTTCAGCCCCATTGCAGACTAGCCACTGAGGTGCCCTCTTTGCAGTGGTTAACAGCAGCTGTTCAGTGCTCTGCTAACAGAAAGCTGTGCGTCCACTCCAGGAGCAGAAGCCTTGAGCCAGAGAGCCACCAGAAGAACCAGAATCAGAACCCGAGCCAATCTGGGCCATTTCCCCAGAAGGGGAAGCATCTCACAGGGGTTGGAGCTGGTGCTAGACATTCAAATGTAGCCACTGGACATTCTCACTGGAATAGGCATGGTTCTGTGCACAGCCAACTTAAAACCCTGCTCGCTGATGCCAGCATATGAGTCCACACAGACACAGTCCCTCACTGCACACGTTCTCCACCAGCCAGGCCTTGCCCGTGGCTGCAGTCCTGCCTCAGGCAAGGCCCACTTGAGCTCTCACCTCATAAGACACTGGTCGTAGCCTGGCCGCAGGCAGTATGGAGTGCCCTTTTCCCAGAATGCTCCCAGAGCTCCCAGTTCAGTCCTGGCATCATGGGGCGCTGACCGCAGTAAAGAACAGGCCTTGGGGCTGAGGCACAGGATAATTGTCCATGAGGGTAACAATCTCGAAGAAAGAGCTGGAGACTGAATGTTTCTGTCCATTACTGGCTGGATTCTCAGGGTACAGCACATCTACTGTCCCCCTCCTCAGCAGCCAGACTACAGATACTTCCTGTAGAGCTGGGGGAGGAGGGATAGCAACTGGAATATGCTGAATTTTCTAAAACTAACTATAAATGGTAAAAACTCAAAGGCCTGCTTTTGCTGGAGGTTTTCAGGCAAAATAAACCCGAGAACCACAACTTCTACTTTTATTCAGATGAGAAAACATTCTTTTATTTTAACATCATCTGCATCCGTTTTTATCATAGGGATAAAGTATCTTTTATCTGGGCATAATGCATCAAGTTGCAGAGTGACTCATAAAGAGAATCTACACAGATAATGGAGCCAGGGTGCAGGGCCTAAATGTCACACGTGAGGCACGTGGTACAAAGCAGCACTCTGCACTTTCTCAGTGAGCAGGGCTGGCTAACGGATGAGGTGGCAGCTCAGAGGCCTTCCGTGCCATTCTTCTGGCAGCGCAAGGAGGCTGCCATGGTGCTGGGGCACAGGCCAGCTGAATTAACTCCTTGGTCCTGCAGTGGAGTACCAAGGCGTGTTGGTCCCCAGCGGGTTTTATTAAGCACTCAGACCTGCAGGTAGCTGCATCAATGGGAAGCTGCTGTGGAAGGCTGGCCAGTGCTCCACAGCGAAGGAGCTGAGACTCAATCTTGTGCCTTGTTTTGCGCCCACCTCCTCTAATTGACAGACGTGACGGGGCTTTGCACTCACCCTTGGTAGGTTAGATCTCAGGCTGGGGGAGAATCATTCTCCTGAGTCCGAAGTGAACTGGACATGGGATTGCTGAAGGATTATGCCCTCAAAGAGCAGCATGCACCCAGAGCAAAAAGCCTGAGTCTTTGTAACCAAACCAAACCTGAAAGCAGGAGGGAAACAACATTTTGCTGCCTGGACTCCCACACCTTAGACCTGTGGCCCAAATTCAGGTCTGCATTGGACAGCTGTGAAGTTCTGGTCTGGGAACATTGCTTCAGCTCGCTGGCTCTGGTGAAGTGATTGTGGGCATCACGGATGCTGTGATCGAAGCTTTCCCAGTGAAATGGCCATGGAGGACAGGATGGGAGGGGAGGCAGAAAGAACGGAAGAGCACAGGGGGCAGACCCTTGCTTGGTCCTCCCCACAGCAGATCTGGGGGAGGAAAAGTCCACAGCATAACAGTGGCCTAGGCCTGGGAGAACAGTACAGCCAGTGCCCAGGAAAGAGCACGTGTGCACCGCACCACTCACAGACCCCCTCTGTGCTAGTCCGGTTTAATTCACCACCCAAACCCGCACGACAGGTCTGGGGAAAGAGGTAAGAACAAAGCACTTGCCTAACCGGGTCACGTGTCCCACTGGTAAGGGGATGTATCAAATCCATGAGATCCCGCAAGCCTTTAACCTAGCCCATAAAGTCCTACCAAACTCTCCCAAGCAAAAATATCCGGTATGTCTGCCCAGGGAAGCCTGGCTCGCCAGCTGGGTACCAAACCATGCCTTTGAGAAATGCAGCCATCCAACCCCTACCCCATGCAACCCCTAGCAAGCATGGGCAATATTGGCAGTATCATGTCCACTACGACAGCCAAACGCCTCCATCTATGTATGGGGGAAACAGGCTCTGTAAATCTGGGGGTAAAGTGATGCCCTGGCAGATGCAGAATGAGTGGAGTGAAATGATAATGGCAGACTAATGCAGAGGGGCGATCTCCCTGTCATTCACACTCCCCTCCCTGTCACCTTCATGGCGAGTAATTTATTTTGAAACTGTAGGGACTGCTCCCCAGATGGCAGGGTCACTCTCCGTGGGGCTGGGGGTCCACCCACTCACCATCTCATTCCACACTGCCTCATTTTCCAATAGAAAGTCAGCTCCTCTGAGGAAAATAAGGCTCCTACCAAAGGAAAGAGCCCAGTGTCCCATGGTCCAAGGAGCACATTCCCGAGGCGTCCTGAACCATCATTTTCTAGGAATTCGCTAATGCACTGCCTGCCACTGCGGCTGCAGGCACTACTCAGAGCCACAGGCTGACACTATGGGCTCTTAGCTACCACCAAGGGCTGGCCATACTGAGTAGTTACACACCAACAGAGTAGTCTACCAACAGAGTAGGAAGTGAGAAAATAAGCTCCTGGCTTCCATTTCCAGTCTGACTAAGCCACCTGGAAATGGTTTGACTGGTTCCACAAAGAGAAATGTAGTCTACCTAATGTGTAAATCCAAGAGAGCATCCTATTTAAGGCACCACATTCCTGGCCCAGACAGCAAGGGTCCATAGCGAGAAGAGAGCAGCTGCAATTTTAGGAACGCCAGTGAAATTACCTTTAGACTGCTGGGTGGTGTGTGTAATATATGGGGAGCCAGAGAGAAGCTATGAAGCTTCTCGGTCACAGTGAATAGAAATGTCTGCCCTCACGCTGATAACCAGCACACATATCACAGGTGATAGATCTCCTAGAGAGCCAGGGAGACTCAGCCAAACTATCCCTCCCTTCTGTCCGAGATAACGTGACTCAGCTCCTACATTCCAGCTTTTACCTAGGGATTCCCAGCAGCGCCTTTTACTAAGCAGTACCCTCCCCTTGCCCCCGTCTAGAATTCCTCCAAAGCTATTGGATTAAAATTCAAAGGTGAAAGCATTGGAGGAAATGCTTTGATATCAACTCACTGGACCAGCAGAGGAATGTTACAGGATTTTTCCACGGCTGTTTCTTCTCAAGCATGTCCACAAGCAGCACTGAATTATGCAACTTTGCCTCACTCATCGCCTTTCATTGGCTCCAAGCATAGGCAAAGCTAGAGTTATTTAGAAATACCCGTCCTAAAGAAAGCTTAGAAATGTGCCCTGGCACAGGCTGTACAAGTGCTAAGGCTATGTCTACACTGGTCAAAATAAGTCGACTTTTCTAAGTTGACTTTAACAAAGTCGACTTTAAGTCGACTTTGTTAAGTCAACTTAGTGCATCTACACTGTAAATTTAGGTCGACTTAAGTCGACCTTGCTAAATCAACTTAGAGCCTCTACACTTGACGCCTAAGTCGACTGGCAGGGGCTAGGTGGACCTGGGAGTGGTGAATGGTGGGAAGTGTGGCATGTGGCACCCGAGAGGTGCCCCCCTTCCCCGGGCACCCCTTTAAACGAAGGGAGCTCAGGACCTTTCCCATTGTGCTTAGCTGCATGGGGGCTGAGCAGGTCAGGGTGCAGGAGCGGGGTAGGCAGGGCTGTGTTCTGCCCTGTGGGTGGGCATGCCAGGCTCTGGCTGTGCCAGGCACCCTGGGAGGGAGGTCAGTGGGGGAACTCTGGATGCCATTTAAGTTGACTTAGGGCTAATCCAGATCTACACTGGCTTAAGTCGACTTAATTTTTCCTTAAGTCGACTTAAGGAGCAGCTTAAGTTGATTTAAGGAAAGACAAGTGTAGACGCAGAGTAAATTAAGTCAACTTAATTTACAAGTATAGATGCACCCTAAGTGACCATTGGTTTATGCATTACTGCATTTTTCCTAGAGTGAGGAAGGGTGAAATGCCATGACCCCCAAGGAGCACAGGGTGCTAAGTGAGTGGTGATTTACCATGCAGGTGAGGAAGTCCTTGCAGGGGTGGCAGGGCTGGGCTAGTGGCCCAGCCTGACCAATCAGGAGAGGGTTTGAGTGGGCCCTGCGGGGAAGGCCATTTACTCACTCACTGCAGCTTCATTGTAAATTCTGCTTCACTCAACCTGGGGCTGCCACTGCCCTTGATCATTTTCCAGCTGTCCCATTCCCACATCCAGCATTCCTGTAACATCCTGCTGATGGCATCAGAGCATACGCACTGAGCTAGTGCCTCCATCCGCACAGCAGTGACTTCTAGTGGGATGCAGCCGGCAGCAAAGGGGGCTTTCTGCAGGAATGGCCATGAGTGCTCAGAGATATGCCATGTGTTCTCAGGCTAGAACAGAGGTTGGATGGCTGCTAACAGCTTTGTCCAAGAGCCCTGCATGCAGGGGCCATTGCTGGACCTGGCTCTAACTCCAGGGGGAGCTTACGGTGTTGACTTTTACCTTTAAAGCCCAAAATGATTTTGCAACTGACTGTGAGAAGGACCCAATGCCCGGCAGATGTAATTAAAGGGAGCCCTCTAGCTCAGCTCCCTGGGCTTAACAAGACTGATCTGCCATGATCTGTATCATCTCTCTGCTCTGCGCCCACCAGGGCTGGTCAGGATGCTGTGCCCTCCCTGGCCTGCCCACTCCTCCCCAAGCCCCCCTTCCCATGTGGATCCTGAGGAGATGCTGATGCCAAGGAGGCAGAGCACTCATTTATGGTTAGAGGGAGAGCCAGAAGCTGAGTGGCCCTTCTACAAATGGGCTCCTGTGGAAAGAATGGTCTCGCTGTAATCTACAGTAGCACACGTGACCAGCCATGCAGAAGTAATTGCTAGGCAGCTCACAGTCATCATAAGGTTTGCAAATCTCCAGAGGAACAGGGGGCCTCCACAGCTTATGTCCCAAGCAACTTCCTCCCCACATGTTTGGATTCACTCAGGCCTGATGCTCAAAGCAGAAACTGGGGGCTGGGACCACATCAGCTTCCCAGACAGAGACGCTTCTATGAACACCGTTTGCAGGTTACATGGATTTGGCTCTTAGCACCTTGCTGGGCCCCTGGCTTTGGACTGATGCAGAGAGGAAAGCACTGGCCATGTTCACATTGCTTTCTGTAGCACTCGAGCCTTCCTTTCCACAAACAGACCAAGCCTGGCTGCAGCCATGCTTAGCTTTCAAGGGCAAACAGGGTCACAGCAGCTGGGCTATTCAGAGGCTGATTTACCTCTCCTAGCTCCACCACACGTCCAAAAGAAGAGCAAAACAAGCAGTCTGTATTTTTTGACATGTGATGCTGACCATTTGTGGAGCATTAGCTTTCTGGATCTCAGTACTTAGTGTAATTTAATAATCATTAGAGTCCTGGGGCACTTTTAAAGACTAACAGATTTATTTATCGCATGAGCTTTCGTGGGAAAATCCCACTTCGTCAGACGCATTGAAATGAATGGGGATTGCTAATGGCACTTGCTTAGTTCGAACTAACTTTTCCTAGTTCGAATTAAGCTAATTCGAACTAACTAAAATTACTTCAAATTAATTAGTTCGAACTAACTAATTCGAACTAATTTTAGCAAGTGTAGACGTAGCCCTTCAGTCTATCACTATAAGGCAGGTTTTCTAATCCTTTAATCATCTTATAGTTCTTCTCTAAACCCTCTCCAATTTATCCACTTCCTTTTTCAATTGCAGGCACCAGAACTGCACATAGGGGTTCAGCAAAAGCTATCCCAGTGCCAAATAGAAACATAAAATAACCTCTCTGCTCCCTATTTCCACATCTCTGGATCTCATTAGCTCCTTTAGCCACAGAGTCACAGGTGGTGCTAACAATCAGCTGATTATCCACCACAACACCCAAGCCCTTCTCAGAAATACCGCTTCTCTAGACAGAGTCCCCCAGTTTGTAAGCACGGCCTGCAGTCTTTGTTCCTGTCTGTAGACATTTATGGGTAGCCATATTAAAACACATGTTGTTTGCTTGTCTCACATCTACCAAGTAATCCAGATTGCGCTCAACCAGTGACCTGTCCTCTTTGTCATTTACCAGTCCTCCAATTTTCATGTCTCTGTAAACTTTATCAGTGATGATTTATGGTTTCTTTGAGGTTACTTTGGGATTGCACAGCAAACAGAGCCGCTTGATGATGATTCTCCATTTACAGTTACATTTTTAGACCTAGCCTTTAGTGAGTTTTTAATCCATTTAATGTCTGCCATGTTCATTTTATATTGTTCTAGTTTTTAATAAAAATGTCATGCAGTTCCAAGACAAATGTCTTACAGAACTCTTAAGTATTTTATATCAACACCATTACTTTTATCAACCAAACTTGTAACCTCATCAAAAAAGATACCAAGTTATTGTGACATGATCTATTTTTCATAAATCTATGTTGATTGTGCTAATTATATTAGTTATATATATTAACTATATATCTGTTAGTTCTTTACTAATCAAGTCCCATATCAGCCATTCCATTATAAAGCCAGCAACTACCCAAGTCATCCTGTTTATCCATTTTAAAAACTGGCACAACATTAGCTTTCTTCCAGTCTTCTGAAACTTCCCTAGTACTCCAAGACTTTTTGAAAATCAACATTAACAGTCCTGCAAGCTCCTCATCCAGCTCTTTTAAAACTCTTGGATGCAAGTTATTTGGACCTGCTGATTTAAACATGTCTAGCTTTAACAGCTTCTGTTTAATATCCTCCAGAGATACTAGTGCAGTGAAAAATATTCTATTATCACCACGTAATGAGACTGTATCATCTGTTTTTCCCCCAAATACAGGACAGAAATATTTATTGAACATGTCTTCCTTTTCTTCATTATTATTGATAATTCTACAATCTCCATCAAATACCATTTTCAGGATTATTTTAGTTCCTAATGTATTTTTTTAAAAAATCCCACCATCTTTTGTGCTTACCTCTACTGGTCATAGATTTCTCCATAAGTCCCTTTGCTTCACTTATCAATTTTCTACAATTCCTAACTTCTGATTTATATTCTTTATTAGCATCATCACCTTTCTTCTGTCTGTTTTTTTTTCCACAGTTGCCTTCACTTTGAACTAGTGTAGCTATCAATAGGTATATAAGAAACTGCTGTGTTAATTGTACTTTTGAAGTTGCTTGCTGAGCTAAGCCCTTCCCAACACGTTGTTAAATAAATTACTTAGTATTATCTGTGTAGCTGGATTCTTAAAAGAAGAATTCATTTGCTTAACATACTCTAAATCATCAAAATAAAATAAAATAAA
Organism: Pelusios castaneus; assembly: GCA_007922175.1. Taxonomy (NCBI): domain Eukaryota; kingdom Metazoa; phylum Chordata; order Testudines; family Pelomedusidae; genus Pelusios; species Pelusios castaneus. The sequence continues at coordinate 8,901,824 of ML685815.1, forward strand.
ATAAAAAGCACATATTGCTAAACTTATATACATTCCAGTGAGTTCATGGATGGGACTATGAACTACAAGAAAAAGACATCCACAGATATGAAGAGCTCTTTAGTCTATGCCAGAATGTGCTCTTTGCTGAGACTCTCACTACAGGGACAAAGAGGGCTTTATGACAGCTCAGGTTACAACTTTAGGAATCAGAAACAGTGCAACACAACCACAGACACAGAATATAAAGATTTGTGAGTGCCTGATGCGACACAATATGTCCATGTTTGTTTCCTATAACACGACAAAATGAAGCACTGCAACAAGGTGCCATTGGCTTGTTTGTGCAAGAACAGCTATCACTCAACAGAGTTTGAAAGAGACCAACAGGAGGAAGTGCTAGCTGTGCTTGGATTAAAGAGCAGTTTGCCAAAGCAATGCTCAAACGGGTGGGATAACTTTTCTAGAGAACGTGATGCACAAGGTTCTTAAGGAATCACAAATAATTCCACCAGACAAAAATGTATTAGGGATACGATACCCCACATTGATACAGACTCTAGTGTGCTGCTGCTGGTAGTAATAAACTAGTAAAGCTAGTAAACTCCCCCAAGTCCTAAGAGCCTACGTGCTCAGCTGACACACATCTGTGAGGGCTGTCCTTCTGCAAGATGATGGCTCAGCGTGTGTGCCTCAACAACATGGGTTGAAATACCAGACAACAATGGCCACACTGAATATGAAATGCTGGCCAGCAGTTCCAATCATGGGCAGCCTCATGACTACGCGTGTTGGTCTGCTTGGAACATATTACAGGAACCATTGTGTAGTGCTCATGCAAGACAACAGCAGAGACAAGATTTCCAAGTAACAGTTCTGGGGATACAGGGCTGGTGAATAAAGGGACAGAAAAGAGTCCCTGATCACAAACTTGCTTTCAAGCATGCCTATAATTTGCAAGAGCAAGGCACTGCAGGAGAAAGAAGGAGTTGACATAAAAACTTCCAATTTACAAATCAAATTTTGACAAGCTCAGACGAAGAACAAAAAATGACTTGGCATTATAACAGCTTCAGCAAGTAGGATGGCTGGCTGGCTGTGCAATAGAAAAAAGCCTTCAAGGGTAAAAATTAAGTGGAATGAAAGAGATGAAATTCTATCTGAAGGCAATTGGTTGCACCATACGTCCGTGCAGGAGGTGTTCAGCAATACTATGCACGATGTACCATGTCGATCTGTGACAGAGACATGTAAGACACAGGTGCCCAAGATATTCTATTCTGACCAGACCTAAAGGGAAGAATTCAACAGTGAAATCTTCAATAAATACAGGGAATAGAAAGCTCTACTGAAACGGCATGAGATTTCTGTTGGTCATTGGCCCAAAGCCGGGGCAGATGTATTTGAATTAAACAGGAAATATTATCTCTGAGGCAAGGACAACTGCTCAGCCTTGTTCTTAAGTGGAGCTGTTGAATGATGCATGAAGTACCAATGGAGTAATATGTTGTAAATCACAACGTGCTGGGCATGGGATTCCAGATGAGTTAATAGGAGATAATGGTCAATTTAAAGGCATGGCTCATTTTGGCACATTGTCTTTGAGATATGAATTCAAGACCTTGTTATGCACAGTCAAATGAGGTAGCAGAAAAGACAGGCCCAATAGGACAGAACGTGATTAATGGTGGAGCCACACTGAAAACTGCTAACACATCCCAATGCACTTTGCAATTCTTTATTGGAGTCGTTGGCTGCCGGGCTGCTGCACAGAAGGACAAAAACCTTGATGACGGTCTCAAAGAAGCTTCTTGAGCCAAAGAGAACTAAAGGAAAAAATAAATTCCAGAAACTGGAGCAGAAAGCACATTCCAGTGAGAGTGCAGACAGAGATTGCCAGAGTGGCAAGGGGACTCAAGGGTAACCTGTTGAACAATGCTCGTCCTACAAGAGAGAGAAGAAACATCTATCAAAGCTAAGGAGGGCTGGAGCCCATCTGGTTATGACAGCCCTCTTCCAAATCAGTCCTGCATGTGGAAGAACTCCCTCTGATTGGTTACTTCCCCCCATTTCTTCACCTTCTGGGCAGGAGCAGCCAATCAGAGCAACTGCAGTATACAGGCAACCCAGGAACAGAGAAGATCTTTTGGGCAATGAAGAGTGTAGGGAGCAGCTCAGGTGGCTCCATTCCCTCTTCCGCCCTCCCCTCCTGTGACCGATGAGTGACACTGTTCTCTGCTCCTTCCCATCCCTGCAACACCAGGTCTGGGGAAGGGGGGAAGAACCACTGGAGCTGCAGGAGGACTAGAGTTGGAGCTGGGGTGGGCAGAATTGATGTGGTAGCAGGTGGCGTACAACTCATTGCAGGGCTGAGGGATAGGTAGATGTTGAGGTGGGAGGGGCACAGAATTTATTAACTGAGATGCTGAGGTTTGGAGGGAAGCTGGAAGTGCTGCATCATCAGGCAGGCAAGTGGAATTGAGGGAAGTAAGAGATGAAGAGTGTGAAGAGTGCTCAGAAGATGAACTTTTGTACCCCAAGCCATGATTCAGCCCCTTTGTTCCGGGAGTGCAATGCAATGTGTACGCCCCAGAACCAGCACATACTGGGTGTCTGTTAAATAGTACATGAAAATCTCTCAATTTATTTAGGAATTAAAATAAATGGAGCCTCGCTCTTCTCAAACATTTCATCCCCACTGTCTGACCTTCCACGTGCTCCTAAGGATCTGAGGAGCAGCATGAGTGACTTTCCAGCCTGCAGTGAGTGGAAACTCACTGAAGTCTTGTGCAGAGGCTATGTTTGAATACAATTTATTTCAGATTAAGGGACATAGCTCCTTGTTATCTTTCATAATTCTAAATTCCACCTTGAGCAGTGACTGAAAGACACATTGTACTAGAGGCAGCCTCTCTCCAAAAGAGAGTACTCTAGGAGACAGGGCACCAAATTAGGACTAACATGAACTCAGTTCAATTCCTGGCTTTACCACTGGCATGCTGGATGAACAGGGGCAAGTCACTTCCTCTTCCCCTGCCTCATCAGTTTCCCCATGTGTGGCAGAGTGTTATTGGTACTAACATTGTTTGTAAAGGGCTTTGAGATCAGCATGTGAAAAACCCTCTGTAAAAGATACACTGTTACCAACTTCACAACATCAAAACTCATGAGTCAACCCCAACCCATGAGCGTTCGATTCCGAGATTTTTATAAACTTGTTCAACCATCATTGATCTATGATACGTCTCCAAACTTTGTCCTTTGATACTAGGAAGTATTTTAAGTAAAAACCCCTACCCATGTACAGGGAAGGAACTAGTTGGAGGAGAGACTCCATCCCTTGCCTTAGTAGAAGTTTGTTTGAGGGTCCCTGAAGGACTGGGAAGAGGTAGAAGGGAGGGAGTTCCCAAAACTGCATGGTGTAGTCCTAAAGTTATCACTTCCAAGACCCACTGGTACACAGAGACCCACTCTCAAGCCTGCTGGAAATGGATAAGACAATACCCAAAGGGAGGGAGGTGAGCTAAAGGGTACTGTAACCCGGCTTGTCAAAACTGCTTTCTAGAACAGTGGCTCTCAACCTTTGGCAGATTGTGACACATTTGGCAGCATATTGTAATCCTACAGGACACACTAGTCCACCCACCCCAGGCCAAACCCAGCCATCTCCCTCGCTCTCCGTGACACTGTGTGGCACTCCATGACACACTTACCACAGCAATGTGTCCCAACACAGTGACTGAGAACCACTGTTCTAGAAGATGATGCCTGGGCGGTCATAGGTGGCAGTTGGATGGTCGTCTTCCTCTGCTGAAACCGGTGTCTCTTTTTGCAGGATTCTGTGGGTCTATGGTACCCAGAGAACTGAGTGGGGTGCAACCTCTGTGCAGACTGTAATCTACTAAAACACTTACTGCTTATTGGTGTATAAATGCCCAGGAAACATAGGGCAACACTGGAGTCTTTCAGTGTGTGGGGGGAGTTGCTTGTTGTCTTTGATAAAAGCTTAAGACCATCAAAGGGGAGATCCTTTATTGTATTCTGAACCTCCCTCAGAAACCTCAAATGTTAGAGCCACAACACCCTGAGCATAACCACTGCTGTGGAAAAGGATCTGGCAGCAGTGTCTGAAGCATTTAGGGATGCTTGGAGAACTGTTCTGATTGGTAGCTGACCCTCTGCGATGAGAGACTGCAGTGGCTCCATACAGTCATCTAGCAACTGCTCAATAATGGCCATGAGCTTGCTGTAATTAATAAAGTTGTATTTGGCCATGACTACCTGATAGTTTGCTATTCGAACCAGGAGGGATGTGGATGAGTACAACTTTTGTCCAAAGAGATTCAGCCACTTTTAGTCCTTACATAGGGGTAGATCTTGAAAAGTGCTCCCCACCCTGTTTGTTCACTGCATCCCCCACTAGGGAGTTAGATGGGGGATGGAAAAACAAAAGGTCAGAATCCTTACAGGGCAGGGCTGGATTATCGCAGGGGCTAAAGAGGCTGAAGCCCTGGGTCCTGGCCGAAAGGGGGACCCTGGGCTCCAGTCCCTAAAATCCCTGCTATAATATGGCACCCCCCACCCCACTCAGCTCTGGCAAGGCAGGAGTGCTAAGAGTGCGTCTGCCCTGCTATCGCTGGGGGGGCAGGGGCCTAGAGACAGAGGCCAGAGTCTGAGCTCCTACCCCACCCTGGGCCAGCTGGGCTGTAGGGGCAGGGAGGGCCAGCGCCTGTTCGCTTTGCCCGGGGAGTGGGGTCGGCTGGCACAGCCTGTACTCCAGTGCAGCTTTCCAGGGCCCATGGCCCTGGGGGGCTGCCTCAGTGGCTGCCATGCCACTCACCAGTTGCCCCCCTGGGCAGACTGGCTGGAGCGGAGCCCAGGAAGGAGCGCCCTCTGCCCCAGCCGCCCCCCCCCATGATAAGTATGGGGGTGGGGCCCCAGGTTGGGGGGAGCACTGTGGTGGGGAGCAGCCTGGGGCCCCTGGGCTGGTTAATCCAGCTCTGTTACAGGGCAGTGCATGGTGGTGACATAGTGGTCAGCACCTGCCACACCATCTTAGCTGTGTCCCAGCGTGCCTCATTTAGGTAGTGCTTCTTGGAAGGTGTTGCCAACTGCAAGGTACCCAGCAGCATGAGTTGCTGATTATTTACCTCCTTCAGAGAATTTACCTCCTCCATCAGCAGAATTTGGGGACATGTAGGGGAGTGCAGGGAGGAGGCAATTTGGGGTGTGTACATTAGGGGGAAAATGGGGGCGCAGGAACAGAGGCAATTTAGGATGTGCAAGCAGGGCAATGCAGGGGCACAAAAATGAGGGCAATTTGTGGAGTGCAGAAGTGCAGAGGTGCAGGAATTTGGTGTGTGTACATATGGGGGAATGCGGGGGTGCAAGAGCGAGTGTAATTTGGGAGGCATACTGGAGAATGTAGGGTTAAGGGGGAGAACTATGGTGCATGTGCATGCAGTGGAATGTAGGAGATGCAGGAGGGAATGTAGCTTAGGGTGCGGGGAAGCAGAGGTGCAGGAAGGAGGGCAATTTGAAGTGTGTGTATGCAAGATAATGAAGGGATGCAAGAGGGGGAGTTTGGGGGACATACAGAGGACTATGGAGAAGATGGAGGGAGGATTCCAGGACCAGAAAGGACCATTGTGCTCTAGTCTGACTTCCCGCATAGCACAGGCCAGAAGACTGCCCCAAAAGAATTCCTAGAGCAGAGCTTTTAGAAAAACATCCCAGCTTGATTTAAAATTTTGTCAGTGATAAAGAGTTCACCATGGCCCTCAGTAAGTTGTTACAATGGCTAATTACTTTCACTGTTAACATTTTTCACTTTATTTCCATTCTGAATTTGTCTAGCTTCAACTTCCACTGGTCATCAACCAGCTCGTCCTGTCTATGCTCTGGCACTGGCTCAACACCCTGGTTCCGCCCCCGAGTTTCCTGGCCCACCTCCAGAAGATAGTTCTGGAGTTCTTTTGGCCAGGACTGCACTGGATCTCTGCAGGGATTCTGAGTCTTCCCCTGGAGGAGGGAGGGTAGGGCCTGTGCTGTGTTTACAGCCAGGTCCATGCCTTCCACCTCGGTCTATGCCTTCCACCTCCAGGCCCTGCAGAGACTCCTTTACAGTGCAGGTAGTCCGGCATAGAGCCATCTGGCGTACACCTTCCTCCGCCGCTACCGAGAACTCTATGACCGGCAGCTCTTTTATATCCATCTGAGAGGTTTTCTGCAAGACCTCTCCGAGCTGCCGGCCTTCTACCAGGACCTCCTCTGGACCTGGAGGCTCATTTTGGCCTCCGGGTCCCTTGTGCCCACCGAGGGGGAGGATCTCCTCGCCGAGCCCCTGCTACACAATCCCCATCTCGGTGTGCAGGTGGCAGAGACCCCCTCTGTGAGGCGGAGGTTGGTCCTGGCAGGCATTACCAAGGTCAGATACCTCCTGGAGTATGCCCGGGGGGACTGGGTGGATCCCCTTGTGCTAGCTGAGCGCATGGGGCTCTCCACCCTTCGAACCCCCTGGCGCCTACTCCAGGAGGTGAAGGCAGCCTTGCCCTCTGCTGCTCGGGATTACCTCGAGCAGGTCCTGCGAGAGGGTGCTCCTCCCCCCTCCACTCAGTCCTGGCCCTCCGGAGCTTTTAATAGGGCCCCGGCCCCATGAGCCCCCCCAGCCGCCAGCTGCTTTGTGCTCCTCTCGCAAAACAAAGAGATGGGAATCCAGTTTAACTGGCCGGTAAACTCTGGCTACTTAGTGCTGCTCCCTAGTGGGGTAAACAGCCAGGTGAATGAAGGAATCCACAAACATTACAATAAAGAAGAGATTTTCTGTTCATGTTCCATGTCTCAAAACTGCTAGAGACAGTCCACAGTGACTTTTGCTTTTATATGTGTTGGGAACATTCTCTTTGGGTTTCTTGTTTGAGGGTCACATATTAATTTTTTAATTAAAAAAAAAAAAAAGAAAATTCCCAGACAAAACCCACATTAAGATGGAATTAAGATTGAGATGCATCTGGGTAATTTAGGGGACACAGCATTACAAGATTGTTAGAATTAACTCAATATCAAGCATTTAAATGCACGAGATACACAGTTATCATTATAGTTAAAGGAAATACAAATGTTATGATCTGGAAATGTACAGTTAAGACACACAAATGACTTTAACTCTGGTCTCTAACCAGGCTCCTCAAACTTCCCAGATGATTAAAACTCACTGAAACCTTTGCAAAGGCAATATTTGAACCATTAATGGTAATTTTCCATCCATTCTTGACAATTGGAAGTGTCTCCTAGGGTAGAGAGAAACCTTAAATGGGCCCTTTAGTGAGACCTTTGCAAAAACCACACCATGATGATTTAGGCATTTTAGTATTCTGGACTCAGATTGGATTAAACTGAATTTTAAAGGCATATACAATATTTTTCATTTTCTTTCTCCTCATTGGGCCATTATGGGCAGAGTTGAAGTTGGGGCTGAGAATGGACATTTTCTCAGTATTTCCAACCCAGCCAATACTAGGTAGCATTGGAAACCTCATCAGATCTCTGATTTCCAGACCTAGAAATACCAGATGCATTTTGCAATGTGCTATGCTACAAACCACCTAAGAGAGGAATCCCAGCTGAAAAGCCAAAACAAAATCAGTAGAAAATTAATGACATTTGCTTGACAGCTCCTAAGGGGAGAACTGGCATTGTCCTGTAAAAATTTTCATTTTCAATGAAACCGTATTCTTCAGCAAGGAAACTTCCTGGGCACCAAGCATGGAACAGCTAACAGAGAATCTGGGGAGCAGAGCACCATGCTTTGAGGAGCAAAGCAGAATCTGCAGCAACGGGATGCAGCTTCATAGTGTCACTGGCAGTATGCTCAAAGCTGGATGACATGGGAGTCAACCTGTCTAGGATCCAAAGTCCTGATCATTTGGCATGGTGTGTAGAAATGAGCTCTTCCTGACTGTCATACTGTTAATAACAGGCTGGAAAGAAATAATAACCTGGGCCTGATGTGAAGAGGCTCCATACTACCCTGTGCCCCAGTCTCCCTGCGCAGAGGATCAGTACGAGGTTCATGTCTCATTTGAGTGACCAGTGAAGTGGTGCTGAGGCTCTGTGCTGACCCTCACCCAGGGGAAATTTCACTCCATTCAGGTGCTTTGGCATTGGGCATAGTACAATCATGGATATTTATAACCCACCTGCCATGCAGCAATATAATGGAGCTTCTGTAACAAGCTACTCTGAAGGACATGTGTAATGAAAATGTTCCAGGTGCCCTCTCCTTTCCCTTCAGAAATAGGTAACTGACAGCTCTACCTTGGACCAGCTGGGCCCCAGGACAATCACTCACAAAGAAGTGATCATTTCTGGTTCCTGCCCCCACTGGAACAAACGTTTTTATATAGAACCTTCTCTGACCACAAAGCTTCTGATCTGGCTCCTAAGGCCAGGGGGCTATGTCTACACTAGAAAAGTTGTCGACTTTATTAAGTCAACTTAATAAGGTCGACTTTAACTCGACCTTATTAAGTCGACTTAACAAAAGTCAACTTAATTTTTCTAGTGTACACATAGCCCCTTTCCGACCTTATTAAGTCGACTTAAAACTTTAAGTCAACTTAATAAGGTCACATTAGGTGTTAATCCCCGTCCACACTGGCTTAAGTCGACCTAAAATGAGGTGTTATTAAGTCAACTTAATTATTCTTTAAGTTGACTTAAGGAAATGCTTAAGTCGACTTAAGGAAAGCCCAGTGTGGACACAGAGTAGTTTAGGTTGACTTAAGCCTCCTTAAGCCGACCCAACTTGTAAGCGTAGACACACCCGAAGAGACCACACAGGTCATCTAGTTTATACCCCTGCCAAGATGCAGGGGTGGGAAGGAGTTCAGGTGCGTTCTTGTGTAATCAGACCTTTCTAATATCAGGCTTCCAGTAGGCATCAGGCATTTCCTAGGGAAATGGAGCTTGGTCACTAAAGAATTATTATTAGCCACTGTACCAGGGACTCTAGTGCAACTGTAATGCATGAAATTAATTGGTACTTGTGATAGGCGCTCGTCTCTGTTTCCAAGCAGATGGAGGCTGGATGGGACATCCTGTCATTGCCTATTTCCTGGGGTAGCCCAGGCTCGAAGGCAGTGCTAGTGAGATGCCAGCCCTTCCCATTCACAAGCTGCACTGACTTAGTTTTCATGGGTCTTTGCCAAGTTTTAAGACAAATATATTATAGCATGTACTTGCTTGGAAACAAATGTTTCTCTTGTAGATGCAGGGCATCGTGGGTATTCCATCTCTGCACGATTTAATGAGGTGTAAGACATAGAGCTTACCTTATCTCCCCTGACGTCACATGGCATGGCAGTGCACACGCTTAGAATCTCACTCTCGCTACACAGGGCATATATTCTGCTTAGAAACGTCTGGCCCTGTAAATGCCAGAATCTTCCTGCAAGGAACTAAAAACATTTATTCTGGAAGAGTCTGAAGGCTAATGGCTAAAGGCAATAAATACTGATTTAATTTCATAGTTAATACCGTGCCCAGGGTAAAATGTTCGTTTTTAATATTGCTGCCTCTGATCTGACATTACCAACATGATGCAGCAGCACAATATCTGAGTCATTTCACAGGAGATAATGGTATTTTCTTGAGTTCAGACTGGAGGAGAGTTGGCCACATTAATCAGGCTTGAGAAAGCAATGCCAGAGAGTCTGCCAGAGAGTCTGTCTGGCCTGCACGGAGCGTGAGTAGTTACGTGACTAAAGGGTGCTGGGATAGGAGAGGGAAAGAGAAAGAAATACCCCAAATGCAGCAATGGGGTGATCCAGGCAATGGTGTCTCACAGTCACTGGCCATTGCCCAAGATCAGCCAACAGGCTCCTGGGTTTGGAGAAGCAGAAGCCAGGAAAGGCCAAGTTCAACCAGATCTGCCTGTCATTGTCCATAGCAGTTCCCATCCCAAAGTGTGACACAGCCCCACTGCCTAGGACATGAGGTACTTGGGAGTCCAAACAGAGGACAAAAGGTTCCATTGTCTAACATGAAGGCCATGCTGGTTAAGGTTGTGATGGTCAGTCCTGGGTCTGGCCCAGCCCAGCCCCTATGACTGAATGGTTTCATTGGCAGTCTGGAGGGCAGAGTGCAGGGAGAGTGGGTAAGATGAATAAGCCAGTCACACCATGCTCCTGCCAGATTGCTAAATGTTACTGGGGTAGCCTATGTACTAAAAGCCATTCAACCATCTGGCTCAGCCTTTTAATGAGCAGGCCTCAGCTGGAGTTCTGCGCTCACCTTTGGACTCAGGTTTAAAAATCAAATGGAAGAGAATTCAGAGCAAGACAATCAAATGATGGTGGGAAACATACCCCAACATGAGCAGGGTTTCCTAGAGAGCAAGGAAGAGGGGGAGGAGACATCACTGGAAGCAATCACATCTCCTGCTGCTCCATGTAGGGGGAGGAAGCCAAAAGTCCTGAGGCAGGAGAGACTAGAGATGGGAGCCAGACTCAGAACTCTGGGTGGGCAGCTTGTGGTAATATTTTAGGGCTTCTGGAACCCCAAAGATTCTAGGTGGGATAAGAGTCCTCTCCAGGTAAGCTTGGATCTGGGTAGGAAGGTATGTTTGTATGCATATACCTATTAATATCTATAAGGGGTGCAGATTTCCGATGGCAAAGGTCTCTTTAATGTTGCACACAAAGTCAGAAAGTGGAAGTGAAACGAGACAAATTCCAACAAGAAACAACGGAACAAATTTTTAACATTGTGCATAATTAACTTTTGGAACAATTTGCATAGGGAAAAAGCAGATTCACTCTCACTGCTGGTCCTACTCTTTCTAAATGAGATACTCTAGCTGAACTGGATGTTTTTGAATTTGATACAAGAACCTGTGGGTGAGGTCCTCTGGCTTGTGTTAGGCAGAGGGGCAGAATGGGTGAACACAATGGTCATTTCTGACCTTTGAATCTAGGAATCTGCTCTGCATAAACAGAAGGAGTGGGAATTTCAAACGCGATTAATTGATTTACAGCACAAATCTTGCTGACCTGGGAAATCCTGCCCAGGAAGCTATGAGTCAGCTGTGTCCAAAGAAAGCGTTGTGGATCAGTAAACTGGCTACCTGACAGTGTCTGTACTATTGGGTGTCTGAGTACTAACAGAACTGAGTGAAAACTCCAGGGCAGTTGTGAACCTTCCACTAAATGAGAGCAGTGGATTCACTTGGATGGTGTTTGCAGCCCCTTTTGGGGCTTTCAGACAACATTCATAGGAACGAACTTTCATTAACACAAATGTCTTTGTGTAGAGAGAACATGTTGCGCATACTTGTGTGAGTTCCTCTTGGCATGAACTTGTGGAGTATTCAGGGCAGAAGCATTCTTATGGCCATAATGAATGGTCTTTGTGTATTTAGGTGTCATCCAAACAGGGATCTCAAACAATACCAGATGTCTTAGCGTCCGGTCACGCAGCACAAATAACAAACTATGAATACCTAATGCTCAGAGCCATAGTCACGAGTGACCCTGATGACACAGGGTGCCATAAGCCACTGGCTGGCTAATTAGGAATAAGAAACAAATTAGATAGAAGCCTGTTTGTGGATAATTCATAACTAGAAGATGAGGTCGCATGTGATACATAAACATTCAGATCTAACTGGCCATCAATCATATAGACTCCTCCAGCCACCACAGCTGTCTGCAAACGTGCACAGGCTTGGTCTAAAAGGAGAGGTCTCAGGAGTCACCACTGACAGAAAGCAAGAGGCTTCAGCAGTGGAATGTGAGGTGAACATTATGGATGATTTCAATGGCCTTGATCTTTCAGAGATTCCCACTCACTTCACTGGCTGTTGGATGAGGGCTTCTCAGAGTGGCTATACCAATAAAGCAAACATATTCGATAGTCTAGGCCAGCAGTTCTCAAACTGGAGTTGCGCCCCCCTAAGGGGCATGAGATGGATCATGGGTGAGCCCCATGGATAGAGTTTGAGAGGCATGGGGGGGCAATGACCCCCCAACTTATGATGATGGAGCCCTGTTTTTTTCTGAAACTACAGGGAGGGGCTCGGGGAAACAGGCGTACAATTGTTACAGAAAAGTCCACGGAGGGGCATGGGGGGTGGAGGGAGGGGCAAGGCCAATCGGCCCATGCGGGGCCCCCAAACCCCGCTCCCAGGTGGGCTGGCCCAGAGAGGCCAGGCTCTATGTACCCATCCCTCCCTAGGCTGGCTGCTCTGCTCTGGGGGTGGGGAGGGCCAGCCCCACTCTTTGGCCTTTGGCTTGCCGTGGCCAAAGGCCACAGGGCGGGAGCAAGGCGAAGCACGGCAGGAGGGGCAGGGGGCAGTGGTGCAGGGCCCACGTAACCGCGGGGCAGGCACCCCGCTTGCCCACTCCTCTCCCAAAGAATGGCCCTGGGGACAGAGGGGCTCCATTTTAAAAGTTTGAGAACCGCTGTCTAGTTTGTAAGTGAAGCGTGGAATCCATTTCTGAGGCCTGGCTCCAGTCAGTTATATCAGTCCTGCGAGGATCAAGGCATGGTCTCAGAGCCTCAGGAGCTTCCTTAACCAAGGCATCCGGGGTGGAGCGGGTCCAAATTCGTTTGAGAATTTTTTTCAAAGAAAAATGGCCTCTTTTCCCTCAAGACTGTCATGTCAGTGGGGAATGTCCATTTTCAACATCACTTTGGGGGGTTTTATTGAATATTCCTAGGAGCTACTCAGACTTCCACAATGACTGGTCCTAGTAGAATTGTTCTTTACATATTCATCATCTCCTGAAATCTTGTCAGCCACAAACTGCTTGAGCTTGATTTACCTTGACCCTGGCATGACTGTGTCCCACCTTGGTGTTCCCTGCTCTGTCGCTCAGCTCTGGAGTTGGGGGGTGGGGAGGAGGTTTTCTCACTTGCTGTTGAAGGCCTGGGCTTTGAAAGGAGAAGGTTACTTTCACGCAAGTTGTGGTCCTTTTTAGGAGTAAAACTCCATTTGAAAAGCTCTTTCTTTTCAATTGACCCCAGTGCAGAAGGCCACACCCCTGTGAACAGAACAGCCTCATGTTGCCAGGACAGCTCTTAAGGGTCTATGTCTACACTTGCTAAAATTAGTTCAAATTAATTAGTTCGAACTAACTTGGCTAACTATTAACTTGTTTAGCCTAACCAAAAGAAGGCTGAGGGGGGATATGATTGCTCTCTGTAAATACATCAGAGGGATTAACATCAGGGAGGGAGAGGAATTATTTGAGTACAGCCCCAATGTGGACACCAGAACAAATGGTTATAAACTGTCCATCAAGAAATTTAGGCTTGAAATTAGACGCAGGTTTCTAACCATTAGAGGAGTAAAGTTCTGGAATAGCCTTCCAAGGGGAGTTGTGGGGGCAAAAACCATAACTGCTTTCAAAACTGAGCTTGATAAATTTATGGAGGGGATGGTATGATTACCCTATTTTGGAAATTGACTGATATTGGGCTACATGTGGTGGATTTACAAGTGTAAGAGGAGAGAGTACGTGGGATGGGTTCTGAGTTATTACAGAGAATTGTTTCTTGGGTAACTGGCTGTTGAGACTTGCCCACGTGCTCAGGGTTTAATTGATCGCCATATTTGGGGTCGGGAAGGAATTTTCCCCCAGGGCTGATTGGCCTGGGCTCTGGGAGTTTTTCGCCTTCCTCTGTAGCACAGGGCATGGTTCACCTACCGGTGAATTGTCTGTATCTTAAAGTCCTTAAATCATGATTTAAGGAGTAAATAACTCAGTCATAGGTTGGTGGCCTATTGCTGGAGTGGGTGGGTGAGGTCTTGAGGCCTGCATTTTACAGGAGGTCAGGCTAGATGATCACACTGGTCCCTTCTGACCTTAAAGTCTATGAGTAAGTTAGTTCGAATTAGCGATCCCCATTCATTTCAATGGCTGGTTAGTTTGAACTAAGAAATTAGTTTGAATTAACATGGCCACATTGGCTAACTCGAACTAGTTAGTTCGAATTAAAGCCTTACTTCTGAAGCACTATTTGAACGTATTGGTTCGAATTAAGAAAGCCCTTAATTCGAACTAACTTGCCAGTGTAGACATAGCCAAGGTGTTTTACATGGCAATTAGATACCTGCAGCTAAACCATGCCAGCTGACTCAAGCTCAGGCTAAGAGGCTGACTGTGATGTAGATGCTAGGGTCTGGGCTGGAACCTGATTTCTAGGCCTCTGTGTGATGTGAGGGACCTAGAACTTGCCCTGCAGCCTGAGCTGGAACATCTACACCACAGGATCTTAGTCCGAGCCCTGTGAGCCTGGGACAGTGTAGACACGCCCTTACGTCCCAACAGCTTCCCCATAAAAAATCATTTCATACTGAATGGTAAGACTCACACATTTTTGGTCTTTGCTCCACAAAGATTCTTTGTTTGCTTCCCTTCATGGCTGGGTCCATGAGGATGTTCTGTGGACTCAGCCAGAAGTTGGGGCAGAGATGCTGAGGCATTTTTGAAGTTCAATCCAGTGCACTGAACTAGCTCCAAGTACGGAGGGACAAGAGGGCTGGGCTGGGGGCTGTCCCATAGGGGCAGGAGAGAGCTCCTGCGGGGAAACAGCCACACTTGCAGAGGAAGGTCAGGCTGCTATTCAGGTTGTTAGTGATGTTTAGACTGGTGAGGAAGGTGTTGAATTCTGACTACAGCCAATGTTAGTACTCTTGGCCCAAAACACAGTGGCCAAAGCACCTGTTTACAACTTGAAGAAGTGTCAATTTTGACCCAAATCCCTATGGCGCTCATTCTCCTGGCACTGACCCTTGTGTAAATCAGGAGTAACTCCTCTGAGCTCAGTTGAATGTAGCATGATACCCACATCAGAGAGAGGAGCAGATCTAATTGCTGCCTCTTCACTCTCCTGAAACTGCTTTTACCACAGTCTCCGGGACTCGCACTGCACTGAAGCAGTGACCACAGTGGTTGTTACTGCGTGGCAAGCTAGCTGGCTGTAGGTCCACACCCTGGCTTGCTACAGAGAGCTCACCATCTAAACAAGCCCTCAGGCTCTGGCTGTTACCTTTGGTTGGGCCCCCTCTCTACCCCATCTGAACCATGCCCAAATCCTGCCATTCCTACCTTCCTAGCCTTTGGCCCCTCATTTGTCCAGGTTTCCAAGGTGTACCTCACAAGCCGCCGCCTCCCCTGACCTTGACTCTCGCCACTCAGACCCGCTCTCAAAGGCTATGTCTACACTTACAAAGTTAAGTCGACTTAACAAATTGACTACACTTTAAGTCGACTTTGTAGCAGAGATAGCTGTTATATTGGCTTCAAGTCGACTTAATAAAGTCGACTTAGTGTTAATCCTCGTCTACACTAGCCTTAAGTTGACTTAAGGAGTCAACTTAAGGCTTAAGTCAACCTAAAAGGTGTTATGAAGTCGACTTAAGAAAAGCCCAGTGTGGACGTGGCTTTGTTTAGGTCGATTTAAACGTCATTAAATCAACCTAACTTGCCCGTGTAGACACACCCAAAGAGATGCTGTTCTTGGGGCTCATTATTGCTCTGACTCCAGCACCCAGCCACTAACTCCCCACCCCCAACCTCTTCGTCTTTGAGGCCTTTGACCGTAGGCCCTGCTCTCTCTCTTATCTCAACTAGATGACTGAGCCAAGTCCTGCCTTTGCTTTGACATGTGCTGCCAGTCTCCATCAGTCTTCTGCCTGCTCTTCCCCCACATCTCTCCTGCTCATTCCCATCCGTGCCACCTCCTATGCAAGAGAACAACTTCCTGGCAATATCTGTGAAGCTGTCACCTTCCCTCCTTTTAAACTGACCTCTGCTGTGATGCCCACAGATTACCCCAGCCTGGCATTGGTTGGTCAGGTGATACCCTGGCATTCATGCGCTACTGCTCAGCTCTGTTTTATTGGTCCCTCATCCTCCTGGCACTCTCCCTTCCTGTGTGCCTGTTTCATTCACCCATTTCACCCTGGCTGACATGTAGATTGTGAGCTCCCATGAGCAGAGATATGTTTCTCTGGTATTTGTATGTACAGTGCTCCCAATGGGGCCCTGTTTCCTTGACTGGGATTTCTAGCTATAACTGCAATGCAAATTACCATAATACACGAGAATGAGGCTGGCATTTGCCCACCAGCTAGTGTCTGAATCCATGTCCAAACACCACTAATGTCCCCGTAGCGTTCCCTGCCAGCTGACCCAGGAGATGGCATTGGGGCAGGCTGTGCCTTACTCTATGCACTAAAAGTCAGCAGGGGAAATGGTACACCAAAGAGAATGAAGAGCAGAACCTAGGTGACTGGAAAGAAGATTTATCAGACCGGAAGAGGCAGCTACCAAGGCACTGTGATAACAAAAGGCCACTCAGTGTTTAGAGCAGGGCACTGTGCACAGGAGGACACCTGGGTTCCATTCCCAGCTCTGCTCCTGACCCCTAGAACTCATTTCACTTCTCTGTGCTGTGTGTAAAATCGAGCTAACAATGCTTTCTTCCCACAGGTGGGGCTGCAAGCTAGGAAATTTCTGTGTCCTATTAGCAGAGTGTAAAGCAGTGTTCTGTGAAAGGAAAGAGTTTCTGCTCAGAGCTAGAGGGGGAGAACGTGGGAGGGAGCCATTCACACTGAAAGAGCAATGAGAAGACCAGTGATCATGGTAACAAGTCACGCAGATGGCCAAGGCCTCTCTTCATCCTAGATTCAATGAGACCACTGCAGTGGGTGGTGAGTTAGGAATACATATCACAAGGTTCTCACCAAAGGCAGGGGCTCTGCTGGTGGGTGATGTCAGTCTAACTTGTATTTGCATCTGAGGGGGACACATGCTGAAGGCTGTGAATGTGTAAGAGGGTGTCTAGAGCAGGGAACCAGCTCCGGTTGCATTAAGCAGATCTTTCATCTTCCTTCCTTTTTGCAGTATAACCTTCTCCCCTCAGGATACCTGCCAGTGGCAAGGACTCAGCCTACAGCTGGTGATGACACCAGGCGGGCCTGTCATGGCACAGAAGGGCAGAGGCTGTGCTAACCATCTATAAAATGTTGCCATGTACAAATGGAAAGAGTTGCTTGGATTTGTACAAGCCACATCAGTGCCAACTTCGAACATGTTTTACAACTGACCTGCAAAGAATGTGTGTCAGTAAGGAGGATCTGCCGCCCTGCAGAGCATAAAATACAGCTGTGTTATTTAATAGCATCTCATCAACCAGATCAGAATAACAGGCAAAGATGAGTTAAGGGAGATAACTCTACTGAGTGTGTTAGAAGGAGCAGCTCCTCTACCTTCGCCAGTGGAAGATTCTTATAAATTCACTCTGTCTGCCATCATTCTGCAAAGGGTCAGGAGATGTACTGACAAAAGCAGCATGCAAATACTTCAGAACTTGGCCACACGCTACGCAAACACTCTGGATAGCTTCACAAGCAGATTAAAATGCCAGAGCAGCCCACAGTGGTGCACTTTCAATACGCTCACTAATTTATGAAGTTTATTCATAGCAGGCTGAAGACCTCAGAAAGTTAAATTTCTCAGTGACAAATGGTCAGCGATGGGTCTGCACAGAGCATCAGTGCTGGGAGCAGATGGCCATGCGGAGCACAGTGCAGAAGAAGAGATGCCAGGAATCTCATAGTCAGGCAAAGACCCCATGTTAAAAAAAAATCTCTGTATATTTATTAACAGGACCAAAACCACTGCCACATCCCCCCAACGCAAGTGCTTTTTCATGTAAATTCTAGCTTTGTCCAAGGTGATACTGCTTTACATTTTGATCCTCAGCGTCTATTTTATAATTGTAGCTATTAGGCACTCATGTGAGCTAATACCTGTACGCACTAGCTCATGATATACTCTCTGTATACAAATAATCAACCTTCTGGCCACAAGTGCCTTTAGTATTAACCTATTTCTCGCCCTAGCAATGACAGACATGCACTAACATTCACTGCAGTGAGAGCTGCACTTGCTTATATCAGAGGCTGAATATAAACACCCTAGCCCCACCCCAACAGAACACCCGGTCAGCGTGCTAACCAAGAATTACCCTCACACCCAGTCAGTGTATCTTACACTAAAATAACCCCCTCACCCCAACAGAACACCGAGTCAGTGTATCTTACACTAATACAATCCAAACACTGATACCCATTCAGGCTATGTCTACACTTGTGAATTTAAGTCAACTTTAACTAAGTTGACCTAACTAAGTCGACTTAAAGTCGACTTAGTTAAGTCGACTTAGTGTGTCCACACTTAAAAATAACGTCGACTTAAAGGGGAACTTAGAAAGTCGACCTAGAGTGTCCACACTGGATGCTCTAGGTCGACTTTGTGGGGCTAGGGGGAACTAGGGCAGGTCCACTGGGGGAGGGGGGGCACCCCCTTGCCCAATGCCAGGGGGCTCAGCTTTTGCCCCATTGTACCTAGGTACAATGGGGCAAAGGGGGTCAGGGACCGTGGCAGGGCATAGGGGCATAGTGGGAAGGACTCTGCCCTGCCAGGTGAGGGGGCATGCCAGGCTACCCCTGTGCCCCCCCCCCCCCCCCCCCGGGGGGGCTGTGGTGTAGCCCTGGGGTAGCCCTAAGTCGACTTAGGACTACCCCACGGCTACACTGGCTTAAGTCGACTCTCGAGAGTCAACTTAAGCCTTAGGTCTACTAGAAAGCCGGTTTTATAAAGTCGACTTAATTTTAATTAAGTCGACTTTATTTTCCTTAAGTCGACTTAAGCAAGCTGCTTAAGTCGACTTAAGAAAACTGTAGTGTAGATGCAGGATAAATTAAGTCAACTTAATTTATTAAGTATTAACTTAATTAATTAACTTAATTAATAAAATTAATGTAATCTGTTACAGCCTGACCTGATGCTATGTCATACACTCCCCTGCATTTAATTTCCTCCCACTCTGTAACTTTCCTATCTTCAAAGCGTCTGACCAAGTGGGATTTTCTCCCACGAAAGCTCATGTGATAAATAAATCTGTTAGTCTTTAAAAGTGCCACAGGACTCTGTTGTCTTTCAATTGATTTGGAAATTGATTTAATAAATCCACCCCCAGAAAAAGGGTAATGCTACATTGATGGAAGCACTTTTCCCATGGGTGCAGGGAAGTAAAGATGCCATGATAAGTAGAAGTTAGGAAGTTGAGGGAAGATACACAAGCTATGTAATTCCTGATAAGTGTAGACCTGGCCTCTGTTACATTAATATAACCCACATACTCTGACAGAACCCCCAATCAGTGTACATTAGGCTAATAAAAACAGGAGAACACAAGAAAAGAAATACTGGGCCATCTAGCCCAGTATTCTCTCTCCTGACAGTGACCAATACCAGGTGCCTCAGAGGAAACAAGCAGAACAGAGGATTATCAAGTGATCCAGTCCGTCACCCATTCCCAGCTTCTGGCAAACAGTGGTAAGGTATACTTCAGAACAAGGATGCGCATCCCTGCCCATCCTGACTAATAGTCATAGATGGATCTATCCTCCATTAACTTATCTAGTTTTGGATTGTTTTTATTTAACTCTGTTATAGTTTTGACCAACATACTCTGGCAAAGAATTCCAGCGGCATACTATGAGTTGTGTGAAGAATACTTCCTTTTGTTCATTTTAAACCTGCTGCCTATGAATTTAATGTGGTGACCCCTATTCTTGTGTTATGAGAAGTAATAAGTAATACTTCCTTATTTACCTTCTGCAACACCAGTCATGATTTTATAGATCTCTATCATATCCCGCCGTCATCATCTCTTTTCCAAGCTGAAGAGTCCCCGTCTTATTAATCTCCCCTCATATGGAAGCTTTTCCATACCCCTCTCATTTTGTTGCCCTTTCCCTAATGATTCCCAACATTCTGTTAACTTTTTTGACTGTCACTGCACATTGAGTGGATGTTTTCAGAGAACTACGCACAGAGACTCCAAGATCTCTATGTCTACACTTACCAAAGTTAGTTCAAATTAGTTAATGAATTAATTAGTGGCCTGAGGTGCCACCTGCTGCACCAGTTTCCAGTGGGCAGCCCTTCACTGCTGCTGAAAGCCACTTCTGATTGTTCATGCATGGCACTTGCTTAATTCGAATTAGACAGTTGCATTAAGCTCAATGTGCCAGTTAGTTCGAACTAAGCAGTTAGGGTTAGTTCGAAAGGTATAATCAAATTTATTAGTTCGAATTAAGGAAGCCCTTAATTCAAACTGATGAAAGCCTAGTGTGGCCAAGGCTTAAGTTAGTTCAAATTAAGCTTCCTTAATTCAAACTAACTTGCCAGTGTAGACCTAGCCTTTGAGTGGTAACAGATAATTTAGACACTAACATTTTACATGTATAGTTGGAATTATGATTTCCAATATGCATTACTTTGCATGTATCAACATTGAATTTCATCTGCCATTTTGCTATCTAGTTTAGTGAGACCCCTTTCAAACTCTGCAGTCAGCTTTGGACTTAACTATCTGGAGTAGCTCTGTATCATCTTCAAATTTTACCACCGCACTGTTTACTCCTTTTTTCAGATCATTTATGAATATGTTGAACAGTACTGGTCCTAGTACTGACCCCGGGAGACGCCACTATTTACCTCTCTCCGTTCTGCAAACTGACCATTTATTCCTATTCTTTGTTTCCTATCAGTTATTCAGCAAGGACAGGACCTTCCCTCTTATCCCAAGGCAGCTTACTTTGCTTTTGGTGAGAGACCTTGTCAAAAGCCTTTTGAAAAATCTAAGTACTCCATATCCATTGGATCATCCTTGTCCACTTGCTTGTTGACCACTTCAAAGAATTCTTATAGATTAGTGAGACATGATTTTCTTTTTTTTTTTTAAATGACGTTGGTTCTTTCCCAACAAATAGTATCCTGGGTGCCCTATAGGTAGCAGATGTGGGCTTCTGAAAATCCTGCCTGACAGCCTAACCTGAGCCCAAACCTGCTCTGCACCACCTTGGCCTGGACACTAGGCTGGGATATGCTGGCACACCTGGCTTCAATGGCCAAGTGATCTTCTTTCGGCATGTGAGTCATGACACTCCTGGCCAGCCGGGCACAGACAAGGACATTGCATTGCACCTCAGCATCAGGCTTGAATATCAGCTTAAACTCAGCTCCAGGGAGGATGGTGAAGTGTGTGTGAGGGGGGAGGGGCAGCCATGACCATACCGAAATGCCATTCATCATTCACAAAGGCGCTTGCACGCATCCTTCCTCTACGCTTCCCCATCCCAAGAGACATATTATGATGCTTAGAGGAGTGCAGCCCTTCCCTGGACAGCAAGGGATGCAGCTGTTGGTCCAGGATTATGGTACAGCTGTAAGAGTGCAGATGCACAGGCATGTGGGGCAGTTTTGCTCAGTATTAAACAGAGGGACACGGGCAGCATTTAGTGATGGTTCTTAGGAGCAGGGATGCCATGCCTTGTGAGGGATGCATATGGGCTGTTTGCTCATTAGAAATGACAGGTAGAGTGACTCATAGACTCATAGACTTTAAGGTCAGAAGGGACCAGTACAATCATCTGGTCTGACCTCCTGCAAAATGCACGCCTCAAGACCTCACCCACCCACTCCAGCAATAGGCCACCAAGGTCCTATTGACTGAGTTATTTACCTCTTTAAGGACTTTAAGATACAAAGAATTCACCGGTAGGTGAACCATGCCCTGTGCTACAGAGGAAGGAGAAAAACCCCCAGAGCCCAGGCCAATCAGCCCTGGGGGAAAATTCCTTCCCGACCCCAAATATGGCAATCAGTTAAACCCTGAGCACGTGGGCAAGTCTCAACAGCCAGTTACCCAAGAAACAATTCTCTGTAATAACTCAGAACCCACCCCATGTACTCTCCCCTCTTAGGTCACATGTATATCCACCACAAGTAGCTAAATATCAGTCAATTTCCAAAATAGGGTAATCATACCATCCCCTCCATAAATTTATCATTTTTTAATCAAATTTATCAGTTTTGAAAGCAGTTATGGTTTGTGCCCCCACAACTCCCCTTGGAAGGCTATTCCAGAACTTTACTCCTCTAATGGTTAGAAACCTGCATCTAATTTCAAGACTAAATTTCTTGATGGACAGTTTATAACCATTTGTTCTGGTGTCCACATTGGTGCTGTACTCAAATAATTCCTCTCCTTCCCTGATGTTAATCCCTCTGATGTATTTATAGAGAGCAATCATATCCCCCCTCAGCCTTCTTTTGGCTAAGCTAAACAAGCCAAGCTTCTTGAGACTCCACTCATAGGGCAGGTTTTCCACTCCACAGACCATCCTTGTAGCCCTTCTCTGCACCTGTTCCAATTTGAATTCATCCTTTTTAAACATCGGGGACCAGAACTGCACACAATATTCCAGATGGGGTCTCACCAGTGCCTTGTACAGCGGCACTAACACCTCCCTGTCTCTACTTGAAATACCTCTCCTGATACATCCTAGAACCGCATTTGCTTTTTTCACGGCCACATCACATTGGCGGCTCAAAGTCATCCTATGATCAACCAGTACTCCCAGATCCTTCTCCTCCTCAGTCCGTTCCAACTGATGCGTCCCCAACTTATAGGAAAAATGGTTGTTATTTGTTCCTAAATGCATGACCTTGCACTTCCCATTATTGAATTTCATCCTATTCCTGATACTCCAGTTTACAAGGTCACCCAGATCTTTCTATATGGTATCCCGATCCTTCTCTGTATTGGTGATACCTCCCAACTTGGTGTCATCCGCAAACTTTATTAGCACATTCCCGCTTTTTGTGCTAAGGTCAGTAACAAAAAGATTGAACAAGATCGGTCCCAAGACAGATCCCTGAGGGACTCCACTGGTAACCTCCCTCCAGCTTGACAGTTCACCCTTCAGTATGACCCGCTGTAGTCTCCCTTTTAACCAGTTCCTTATCCACCTTACTATATTCATATTAATCCCCATCTTCTGTAACTTAACTAATAACTCCCTATGTGGAACTGTATCAAATGCCTTGCTGAAATCTAAGTAAATTAGGTCCACCGCATTCCCTTTACCTAAAAAATCTGTTATCCTTTCAAAATGGAGATCAAGTTGGTCTGGCACGATCTCCCTTTTGTAAAGCCATGTTGTATTTTATCAGAGTTACCGTTATCCTCTAGAGCCTTAAGTACTTTCTCCTTCAAAATTTTCTCCCAGACCTTGCATACTACCGAGGTCAAACTAACAGGCCTGTAGTTACCCGGATCATTTTTATTCCCTTTCTTGAAAATAGGAACTACATTAGCGATTCTCCAGTCATACAGTACAACCTCCGAGTTTACAGATTCATTAAAAATCCTTGTTAAAGGGCTGGCAATTTCATGAGCCAGTTCCTTTAGTATCCTCAGATGGAGATTGTCCAGGCCCCCCGATTTAGTCGCATCCAGCAGCTCAAGTTTGGCTTCTAGCTGAGGTATGGTAATTTCCACATTCATGATCTCATTCCCATTAGCTTCCCTACCTCTATCCCCCAGCCCAACTTCACTCTCATTGAAAACAGATGCAAAGTACTTATTTAGACATTCAGCCATGCCTAGATTATCCTTGACCTCCACCCCATCCTCAGTTTTTAATGGTCCCACTTCTTCTTTCTTTGTTTTTTTTTTTCCTATTTATATGGCTAAAGAACCTTTTACTATTGATTTTAATTCCCTTCACAAGGTCCAGCTCAGCTTGACTTTTTGCCTTTCTCACTCTCTCTCTACATGTTCTGACCTCCAAAAGGTAGTTTTCCTTGCTGATCTCTCCTCTTTTCCATTCCTTGTAGGCTCTGTGCTTCCTCCTAATCGCCTTTCTGTGATGCTTCACATCCAGCTTGGTCCACAGCTCTTGCCTATGAATTTTTTCCCTTTCCTCGGAATGTAGGCTTCAGATAGTTCTTGCAACCTTGATCTGAAGTGATTCCAAGCCTCTTCTACATTTACATTCCTGAGTTCTTCTATCTAGTCCACTTCCCCAACTAATTCCCTTAATTTTCTAAAGTTAGCCTTTTTAAAGTCAAAGATCCTGGTCGCTGATTTATTTTTGTTTATCCTTCCAATTAGTTTGAACTGAATTAGCTCATGGTCACTTGAACCTAAGTTGTTCCCTACAACCAGTTCATCTATGAGTTCCTCACTACTCACCAGTACTAAATCTAAGATGACATCCCCTCTCGTTGGTTCGGTAACCATTTGGAGAAGGAATTCATCAGCTATCAATCCAGGAAAAACTGGGCCCTCTTATTACTACTAGCACATGTCCTCCAGTCTATATCTGGGAAGTTAAAGTCTCCCATAATCACACAGTTCCCAGTAGAACAAAGCAATCCAGTTTGAGCTGGAGATCACTATTCCATGCATCTGTTACTGCCTTTGGAGGCTGCTGGGGAGACATAATTCACTAAGTTCCTTCTCAAAAAGTGCTAATAATGAAGTCAAGTTCTTCCAAGCCCTTGGGAGGGAAAGGACTTTCCCAAGAACATTTCTTGAGCTGCAAATGCATCCCACACGGCACTGAGACACTGTGAACTTTGATGAAATAAATGGCTCTTATTTTTACTGGCCCTGGAAAATTACCAGTTGAGCTAAGGCAGCAAGAGTTGCTGCAGGTCTGAGCCAGTTAAATTCCACACACAATCTAGCACTCGCTAGGCCGGGGTCAAAGCCCTGTGAAATCACTGACTCCCCATGCCTGAGTTAGCTGGGATGGCATCAAGGAGTGCAGCACTGTCTGAGGCCTTTGCGTCAAAACCCAGGCATCTTCCCAGCCCTGCTCTTTAGACTCTGTGAATTTAAGGCAGGAGACATAAACTGCTCTGTTGATTCATTGAGAGTGATACTCTGGGAACGCAACCCTTTTTCTGTTCACACGTTGTCTGCAATGTCTCTGGGTGCATTTGCTGGTTATAAGTATTTGCCAAATAGTTTGGGCACCAGATTTCAACCTGTGGGTTGCTAGTGACCTGTTTCCTTTGGCTGTTGGCTTTTTGCTTTCACTCTATATGGTTGGTTGGTCCCCTACATCACATAGCTTTGTTTGGGTTTCTTGTTTGACTGATTGACTCACAGAGAATAACATGCTTCCCCACATGAATTTCCAAACATATAACCCTTCTGCTAAAGTTCATGAAACTTTTAGGATTCAGGAACCCAGCAGCTGCCTCAGTAGCCATCTGTAATAAGCAGTCCATAACGAGCCCATAAATCAAGCAGGTTCTTATATAAACAGAAAGATCCACAAATCATTTGTTTAATATATGATTAAGTCTAGTTTGCGTTTTCTTGATGACATCAGCAACAGACGCCTCCCACAAACAGAATCCCTCCCCTTCACTGGCTCTGCCCTTAGTCAGCTGCACCAAACAGACTCCAGAAGTTGAGTCAAGAAGAGACTGATTTAGCTTAAAATATGTGCTGGCAGGGCTGTCCTGTCCAAATGTACACAAACATGTATGTGCATGCACACACATACACACGAGTATTCCATTAGTGGCTGCAGCATGTACATAGGTTTTTTGTTTGGTTTTAAAATGCTTTCTCTGACAGTCCACATTTAGCTCAATCTTCATTGGACTTTTAAATCTCAAGAGCATCACATAAAAGCAACAAAACAACCCCCCCACCATCCCTCTTTTTTACCCCTTTCCTTCCTTCAGAAAGTAAGGATTTCCTTCCATCTGGCTGCATTTCCATGTGAGAGAAGTATAGAGAACACATGCTGTAGTGGTGCAGTGGCACCACTATGGCCCCTGAAGGGCTAAAAAGGGGCCTGGCTGCAACAGCCAATCAGGAGCGCGCTGCCAGTATATAACAGGGAGCAGCAGGGGCAGCTCTTCAGTCTGGCTTGGGCAGTCTAGGGAGAAGGTTCTCTGGTGGGCGGAGCGAGCGAGCACGCACGCACGCACGCACGCACGCACGCACGCACGCACGCACGCACGCACGCACGCACGCACGCACGCACGCACGCACGCACGCACGCACCCTGGAGAGCTCCCAGTGTGGCCACAGGGAGCTGAAGAATCCAGAAAAGCAGCCAGAAGGGCAAAGGCTCTGGGGTAGTGGTCCAGAGGCAAGGAGGTCTGGAGGGACAGCGGTTGGGACTCTGGAGCAGCTGGCCAGATGTAGGTAACTGAGGTGGGGCAGTAGTTCAGGCAAGGGAGGTCTAGAGGGGACAGCAGCTGGACTCTGCATGGTGAGCAACCAGGGGCTGGAGCAGTGGGCTGGGAGCAGACAGCAGCTGGATCCAGACTGGTGAGCAGTGGCATATGGCTGGGGGCTGTAGGGAAGTGGCCCGGGGAGTTGATGCCCAGCTAAGTGAAGAGACTGGAGGGAGGCAGAGCCTCAGAGAAGGTGTCTAGGGTCCCTGGGCTGGGGCCTGGTATAGAGGGTGGGCCCAGGTCCCTCCCCACTCCCCCAGCATGCCAGGAATGGTGCGGGTGGCAGGAGGGCACAAGCTCATTGGCCCTAGACTGCTTTATACCGTGGCTGGAGAAGAGCGAGCTGGACTAGACTGCAGGAGGCGGTCAATGGACTAGGTCTGGCCAGGGAGCCTAGTTGTTACCCTGGAAGGGGTGGACTATGGCCCTCAGCTGGAGGGCTGAGGTCCCAGAACGGGACTTGGGGTGGAGTCCAGCATGTGAAAGGGCAGAGCATGGACTACTAGCGGGGAGATCACTTGAATTTTATTCCCCATAACATTGCCAGGAGGCACCCTGCTGGTAAGTCTGGAGCGTAGAACTGCTACAAATGCCTTGAACAATTAATTATTTCCTCCTGGCCCTCAACAATTAGAAAAGTTCTCCACCACTGTTTATCCCAAAATAGGGTCCAGCTAGGAAGTAAAGACAGTAAGGAAATGCTTCACATCATGTGATTAATAAACTTGTTACTCTTTAAAAGTGCCATAGGATGCCTTGTTTTTATCATGTGAAACACTTTGTCCAAGAACAACAGATCAGCTAAATCCCTGAGGATAAAAACTAAAATAGGTAATGGAATGACTGTTAATCATCTAGGCAGGAATCTCATAATTTGCATAGGGCTAACATCTCTTCTCCCTGCCAGACTAACAGAAAAAGAACTCCAAAAAGTTACCAGGCCAGGGTAACACCCAGCTTTCCTGTGCAAAGTAGCCTACTTCACTTTGTGGGTAGATAGAAATGGGCGGGAAACTGTGAGTTAACCAAATTAAAAATAAACTGTTTCTGAGATGAAAGGCCAAAAAGGACAAACTGCTTGTTACCCCCAAGAAATCCAAACCACCTTTTCCACCCCAAATTATAAACTACACCTTCATTTACCCTGTAAATCAAGTGCATCATGGATAATCCTGTTTATCTTACAATTAGAAGATGCATATTTTTTGCCTTGTGAGACAGATCAACATCTCCCTATATGTGAGTAGTGTTTCTTGTCCTGGTGCAAGTTGTAAAAAAACATGAAATGCTTACTGCAATTAAAGAATGTCTGAATTATGTCCATTAAATTTGGGAGATAAGGAATTTTGTTGACTGTAGACAATTGTGGTACTATGGAAATAATAGGAATTGTATAACAAAGAAGAAGGAATGTTGAAAGATATAAACTAGGGCAGAGTTTTGGATTATTAAAAGAAATTGCTTGAGAAGGGGGGAATCCAGTAAATAACGGGGGTAATATTAAAACATAAACCTTGAAAGGGACGAAACATAAAATGCCTCCGATAAGAAAAATCTTGAAGAGATTTGTTATACAACAACACCATCTACTGCATCAGCTGGAAGCAGCAGAAAAACTGTAAACTGTGAAAGCTGAAATCTGAGCACTCAGTTGGCACATGTCCCCTAGACATCAGAGAGTGGCCTTCTCCAACAAGCCTGAAAAACAAGGTGCCTAAAACTGAAGTCCCCACCTGAAGTCCCCACCCAGCATTGACTGAACACAGAAGAAAGCTGTGGAATCCCCAGTGCAATGGGTGCCTGGCCCAGCCATGTGGAAAGGATTCTTGACCAGGGGTAACAGGTAAAAGTGGTGAGATTTCATTTCCAAGATTTTTATTTCTACTTCTGTTCTTTAACAGAAAGAATTGTAAGTTATCATTCTGAGTCTGCACTCTTGCTTGCCCTCCATTCTAAATCCAAGCAAACTGACCTCAGAGCTATTTGAACCATAACTTTAAGCCAGGGTTCCCAACCTTTCTGGCTCGAAGACCAGAAACATCATTTTTACAACCCTGAAGGACCCTGTCTCTCGACTCATAAAAATGTACTGATGTAGGCACCATTAAGGACTAGAAATACTTACATAGTTAAAGTAAACATATTGATAATATTGTGGTCATTTTTCAATTCACTATTTTACACTACAAATTACTCGCAGCCTGTCAGAGTCAAAGCACTAATAGATTCATAGACTCATAGGGTGTGCCTACACTGGCAAGTTAGGTCAACTTAAGGATGTTTAAGTCAACTTAAACAAAGCTGCATCCACACCTGGCTTTCATTAAGTCGACTTAAGTGCTTCCTTAAGTCGACTTAATAACTACCGCTCTTTAGGTCGACTTAACGCTTAAGTCGATTGGTTAAGTTGACCTAAAACCTGTGTTGAAACCCTAAGGTGACTTAACTCCCTAAGTCGGCCTAGAGCTGGGGACAAGGGAGCCAGGGCTCTCTCCGGGACAAGGGAGCTGCAGCTCCCCGACAAGCAAGGAGCCAGGGCTTTCTTCGGGACCAGGGAGCTAGGGCTCTCTGACTTAACACCTGCCTGTGTGGATGCAGGCAGTTGACGTAGATTTCTAGTGTAGACTCTCCAAGTCGACTTAACAATGTTGACTTAAGTCGACCTTGTTAAGTCAACTTGAGAGTCAATTTAGCTTTTCTAGTGTAGCCATACCCATGGACTCTAAGGTCAGAAGGGACCAGTATGATCATCTAGTCTGGCCTCCTGCACAATGCAGGCCTCAAAACCTCACCCATCCACTCCAGCAGTAAGCCTCCAACCTATGACCGAGTTATTTACCTCCTCAAATCATGATTTAAGAACTTTAATACAAGAGAATCCACTGGTAGGTGAGCCATGCCCCGTGCTACAGAGGAAGGTGAAAACCCCCCAGAGCCCTAGCCAATCTGCCCTCGGGGAAAATTCATTTCTGACCCCAAATATGGCGATCAGTTAAACCCTGAGCATGTGGGCAAGGCTCAACAACAGTCACCCAAGAAACAATTCTCTGTAATAATTCAGAACCCACCCCATCTACCTTCCCTACTTAGGCCACTTGCATATCCACCACCAGTAGCCAAAGATTAGTCAATTTCCAAAATAGGCTATCCCATCATACCATCCCCTCCATAAATTTATCAAGCTCAGTTTTGAAAGCAGTTATGGTTTTTGCCCCCACAGCTCCCCTTGGAAGGCTATTCCAGAACTTTACTCCTCTAATGGTTAGAAACCTGCGTCTAATTTCAAGACTAAATTTCCTAATGGACAGTTTATATCCACTTGTTCTAGTGTTTACATTGGTGCTGTACTCAATTCCTCTCCCTTCCTGGTATTAATCCCTCTGATCTATTTATAGAGAACAATCATATCACCCCTCAACCTTCTTTTGGTTAGGCTAAACAAGCCAAGCTCCTTGAGTCTCCTCTCATAGGGCAGGTTTTCCACTCCATGGACCATCCTTGTAGCCCTTCTCTGCACTGGTTCCAATTTGAATTCATCCTTTTTAAACATGGGGGACCAGAACTGCACACAATATTCCAGATGGGGTCTCACCAGTGCCTTGTACAGCAGCACTAACACCTCCCTGTCTCTACTTGAAATACCTCTCCTGATACATCCTAGAACCGCATTGGCTTCTTTCACGGTCACATCACATTGGCGGCTCATAGTCATCCTGTGATCAACCAGTACTCCCAGATCCTTCTCCTCCTCAGTCCGTTCCAACTGATGCATCCCCAACTTATAGGAAAAATGGTTGTTATTTGTTCCTAAATGTATAATCTTGCACTTCCCATTATTAAATTTTGTCCTATTCCTGATACACCAGTTTACAAGGTCATCCAGATCTTTCTGTATGGTATCCTGATCCTTCTCTGTATTGGCAATACCTCCCAACCTGGTGTCATCCAAAAACCTTATTAGCACATTCCCACTTTTTGTGCTAAGGTCAGTAACAAAGGTTAAATAAGATTGGTCCCAAGACTGATCCCTGAGGGACTCCACTGGTAACCTCCCTGTAGCTTGACAGTTCACCCTTCAGTATGACCTGCTGCAGCCTACCCTTTAACCAGTTCCTTATCCACCTTACTATATTCATATTAATTCCCAATCTTCTGTAACTTACCTAATAATTCCCTATGTGGAACTGTATCAAATGTCTTGCTGAAATCTAAGTAAAGTCCACTGCATTCCCACTGTCTAAAAAATCTGTTATCCTCTCAAAGAGATCAGGTTGGTCTGGCACGATCTACCTTTTGTAAAGCCATGTTGTATTTTATCCCAGTTACCGTTATCCTCATTATCCTTAAGTACTGTCTCCTTCAAAATTTTCTCTAAGTCCTTGCATACTACCATGATCAAACTAACTGGCCTATAGTTACCCAGATCACTTTTATTCCCTTTCTTGAAAAAAGGATCTATTGGCGATTCTCCAGTCATATGGTACAACCCCCAAGTTTACAGATTCATTAAAAATCTTTGGTTACAGGCTGGCAATTTCATGAGCCAGTTCCTTTAATACCCTCAGATGGAGATTATCTGGGCCCCCTGATTTAGTTCCATCCAGCAGCTCAAGTTTGACTTCTACCTCAGGTACAGTAATTTCCACTTTCATGACTTCGTTCCCATTAGCTACCCTACCTCTATCCCCCAGCTCTTCTTCACTCATCAAAAACAGATGCAAAGTACTAATTTACTCATTCAAATGAGTGACTGTCACTACGCACTGAAGTACCTGGCCTGGCAGATAAATTACAGTGAATGGCCTCTAAAGTGCAGGACAAACTGGAAGGGACTAATTTTTGAAAGTCCTGCCCCTCCTCAAGAGTGGTGGCTCCTGGCTGTTCTATTAGCAGCTTCCCCCACTCCCACTGCAGCCAGAGGGAAGGAGTTAGTGAGGAGGCTGCTTCATCGCTGATCTTGCGTCCTCCTGGTTGCATCAGGGAAACCAGACACAACCTGCAGCCCTGTGAGCGCCGACTGGATTCCTAGGTAATGGCTTCCTTCTGCAGCCAGAAGGACGGGAGATCAATGCTCCCTTCCCTCTGGCTCCAGCAAGGAGCCCCGTGCCCTAAGGTCCCAGGTAGAGTGCTTTGCTATGCAGCCAGGGGAGGGCTGATCTCCCATTATCTTAGCTGCAGCAAGGAGCCTGCACGAGTCTGGTAGCCCTGCAACAACACGCTTTGCCTGGGTCCTTAGACAGTGGCTCCCTTCTGCAGCCAACTGGATGGGAGATCAGTGCTCCCCTCCCTCTGACTGCAACAGGGACCCCAGTGCCTAGGGACCCAGGCAAAGCACTTTGCTGTGCTCCCTGCTACAGCCAAGGGGAGTAGAGCACTGATCTCCTATTCTCTTGGCTACACCAAAGAGCCTGCACCTGTTTTGTAACACTGCAGCAATGCACTCTGTCTGAATCCTTAGGCAGCTGCTTCTTTCTGCAGTCAATGAAAGGGGAGTGGCAGGCCACTTTGAAAGACCCCTGTGGGCCACTTCTGGCCCACTGGCCAAAGGTTGGGAATCTCAGCTTTCAGCTACTGGTTTTGGTATTCTAAGCTTGTCCCATTTGGACTAATGCATTCCAATATCAGGGACTACTCTCTGAAAAGTGCCTTACAGATACGGTGACCAGATGTCCTGATTTGATAGGGCAGTCCCCATTTTGGGGGCTTTGTCTTGTATAGGTGCCTATTTAACGCCCCCCCCCCCCCCCCCCCAATCCTGATTTTTCACACTTGCTATCTGGTCACTGTATTTACAGGCAACTGCGTCCTTACTCCTTGGAGAACTATGGGCAGGATGATCAAAGTGCTAGGGATTATACTGCAGCAAAGGCGGTTTGGGTTGGACATTAGGAAAAACTTCCTAACTGCCAGTGTAGTTTAGTGCTGCAATAAATTGCCTCAGGAGATTGTGGAATCTCTGTCACTGGAGATTTTTAAGAGCAGGTTAGATCATCCTGTCAGGAATGATATACAATATTTAGTCCTGTCATAAGTGCAGGAGACGTTGAGAGGTCCCTTCCAGTCTACACTTCTAAGAAAGACCCCATCTACTTGTGTATCACATCTGCCGTGCTTCTCAGTAGGACACCAGCTGTCAGCAAATTTCCACCAGACCTTTCTCTTTTTGAGCTGGTTAAAGCAGAATGTGTGATGGTGGGACCTAGCATTGAAGCTGTGATGGAGAGTTTACAGAATCTATTAAACATGAAGGCATTTTATAACCAACCCAAGTCAGTTTCCATCTCACTGGGTACCCTAAACTGCAGCATGGCATGTGCGCCTGCCGTTACATCATGGTGACTACGAGCTAATGAGATAGTGCTGCTGCAGAGAGATGGCTGTCACATGCCAGGACAACATCCAACTGGAGAAAATGTCTGGCAAACGTATGCATATGTGAGAGGTTCACTAGCTATTTGCAGGGTCTGGATAATGTCAAGCTAATGACAGATAAGAAGACACTTGTGCTGTTAAAACACATAAAGGCCTAGGAACGATACCCCTTAAAGGTGAGAGAATGCTCATTCTATCTAATGCAGGGCATGTCAGGGATCCAGAGAGCCCCAAAGTTCTCCAGAGGGTCAATGTGTTGCAGAAGCGCCTCTGGCTGCCATGTTGAGAGTCCTGGGGTTACCTCCCTGCAGCAATCAGAACAGCTTCCAACAGCCACCAGAGCTGCTGTATGCTGCACCCTGGTCTGCAAGATGTGGATGACCCACACCCAGCCCATGACTTCCACACAGTAGGAGGGAGCTCTCCAGAGCTGGAAGCCTGCAGCATGGGGCAGTCCCACTGGAGTACCACCCTGCCCATGGGGCTCTATATGCAGGCACTGCTGAGTACCTGAATGCAATGTGCCCCCACAGCCCTGCTCAGTGACATGGGTCCTGGCCAGGCCAGTGGTCCCCTCTCCTGCCTCTGACCAGAGAATAATTCAGTGGGGCTAGGGAGATCAGCCTGGTGCCTAGCCCCTTCTATGCCGTCCTGCAGCCCCACCATGGACAGGCATCCAGGTGTTCTTCTGAGGAAGAACAAGCCACAGGTTAGGCAGTGGCTTGCAAGAGGGGCTGTACATGCTCCAGCCCAGCAGTAGCTCCTGGAGACACTACTCTGGCCTCCAGCACAATCTGCCCTGGACCCATGGACATTTGTGAGCCAGTGCAGCCCTGATACCTACTGGGAGAGGGGGCAGCTTACACTAGCTTTATTCAGGCCTTCTCTGCTACTGGAGGAGGGAAGCAGGGTTATGGTCGCCTCTCCCATGAGCCTTTAGCATGCCTGACATTCGGGGGCTCCAGGGCTGACACTAGCCCTTGGGCAGGGGCTCCCTGAATCCCCCTGTGCTCCAGGCTGGGCCAGTCCCCATCCAGCCCAGTGTGTCTGCAGGGCGCTCTGCTTTGCAGATGCTTAGGGGCTAGTGGGCTATTAGCTGGCAAGTGGCACATGGTCAAGAGCAGTGCCCATGCGATGGTGGTGAAGCAGAGCACCCTGTGCTGGCAGAGGAATGTTTCCAATCAAAACTAAGCTATGTTAGATCCCCCCTCCATTGAGCAGGGTGCAGTGTCCGTGGGACAGACATCTACAAGCAGCCTGTTGTATGATCAGCTGGTCCATTCTGAGTTCTGACAGGACTGGGGCCCTGCTGGGAGGAGGCCTAGGAATCCCCTGAGCAGACAGCCCCATTCCTAGCTCTCCAGTTCTGCCCCAGTTACAAACCCGGCTAAGCCTCGGCAGGAAACAGGAAGCCCCTTGCTGGCAGTAGATAAACCCAGTGCCTCTTCCTCCCAAGATGCCCAAACTAACAGAGTGTATTTTTGGTTTAGTTTGGGGCATAAATCAACAGAAGACAGAAAATGCACAATTAAAGCAGACACATGGGCCTGCGTTGATTGTTCACTGAATACAATGTGTGCCAGTGTGGTCCTGGTTGGGCCATGTGTACTGGGCAAGTCCATAGTGTGGGATGGGAGTGGCAGCTACCGGGCGCATGTTGCTATTGCCCAAGATGCTGTGGGCTGAGAAGATAAATCTTATTCCAAGACCAGTAAGAGACCACTGTGATCATCACGCATGACACCACCCCTCTCCTAGAACACAGGCAGAGAACTGCCCCACAACTACAAACACACTCCCTCTGAATTACACACCTGTCAGCGGTGGAGAACCCACCATGACTTGGTAAATTGTTCCCATGGCTAGGAACTCTCTCTACTACAATGTATGCCTTATTTCCAGTCTGAATTCATCTAGGTTCAAGTTCTAGCCACTGGAGCGTGTTACACCTTTCTCTGCAAGACTGAAGAGCCCATTATTAACTCTTGATTCCCCATGTAGGTACTCACAGCCTGTGATCAAATCCCCCATGAACCTTCTCTTTTTTAAGATAAATAGATTGAGCTTTTTGCATCAATCACTACAAGACAGGCTTAGAGTCTATCATACAAGGCAACTTTTCTAATCCTCTCATCATCCTCCGGGCTCTTCTCTGAACCCTCTCCATCAGCGTCCTTCTTGAATTGTGGGCACCAGAAGCAATCATGCCAGTGCCAAAAACAGAGGTAAAATAACCTCTCTGCTCCTACTCAAGATACCTCTTTATGCATCCCAGGATCCTATTAGCTCTTTTGGCCAAAGCATTGCACTGGGAGCTCCTGATGTCTGCATGCTGCACTTCAGTCTTTCAGTCACATGCAGGACACCCACACATACCCAGCAGAGAATGAGAGGGCCTGCCTAACCCTTAATCCCTCAGATGGGCCTGGAGAAGAACCTGAGAGACTCCTACCAGCAGGATCCATCAGAGGTGTCATAGAATCACCCCACAAATTTCAGTAGTTCCTTCAGACAAGAGCAGCAACGCCTAATGAGCACAGCTCACTCTGAAACCAGCTGCTCCTTGTCTTGTTGTGAGATGAGGAAGGCTAGTAATCCATCACTGCAGGGCCAGACACACAAACCCACAGCTGTGAGCAGCTACCTAAAGGCTGTGCAGTAGTTGAGAGGCAATTAGGGCTTCCCAGCACATGAGACACATCCATGCCTGAGAGGTGGGGAATGGAGAGGGTGCAAGGGGCCCCACTTTGACCCTTGTCTGGGCAAGGGAGAGGGAACCAGGCCAGATTTGAGTGAGTGGCATTTTGGTCTGGTGCACAGGACAATGTCACTCAAATCTGGGGTGGCCACGCCGTAACTGGGGTCCTCTCATTAGCAACATTCTGGTTATGCCTCAGCGACTGAGAGAAGTCACCCAGTGAAGAGTGCTCAGCTGCTACGGCACAATAGGTATCTTCCATGCCCTCCTGCAGGTGCGCCCGGAGAGCAGATGTGCACAGACGTAGTATTTAGTCTGTGTCCGCTCCAATGCCACATCAGTGCTGCAGCGCCACCGTGTGGGTATCCCACTTCACCCTCTAGGCCACGAGTTCTCAACCTTTTCTGTGTCGTGACAGTTGGCACCATGGCAACTGTTCACAACACAGAAGCCCCCCCACTGCAGAAACAGCCACCACCTCCTGTGCCAGCAATGGCACAGAAAACAGCCAGCCAGTGGCATCTTCAGCGGTGCTTCAAAAATGAGTGTCCTCAACCCCAGAAAAAAGTGCTGTTCAGCAGCACTACATAAAAGAAGAGCCTCCTAGCTCATCTGGCTGCCCCTGCCAGAGCCTTGACAGTTGGACTAAATAAACAGCCACCATGCATTGGGAGAAACTGAAATTGAAGCTCCAGGGTCAGTCTTCAGGTCCACCACTCTGCTCTCATCCATGCACAATGTATCTTCAGGCCACATCATCCCTCCAGACCCACCCTTCTGCTTACTCATGCCATGAGTCTGGCAAGGCAAATCAGTTACTAAATTGTGAGCTCTCTGGGACAGAGACACTTTTCTGTGCTGTGTCTGCACAGCTCCGAGCACAATGGAGTGCAGTGCTCCCCTTATGCAGAAGATAACTGACTGTAACAAGAGGAGGAGGAGCTGGGAAGTGTTGGCAGCACCTCTCTCCAAGGACAAGAGCCCAACGTGACTAGACTCAGCGAAAAGAGCTTCTTCTTACCCCATTTATTAACATATTTACCCAGCTCTCTGGGGGGCTAGGCACACTGAATATGCTGGCATCCTAGTGTCTCGCACTGTAACTTGGTTAGTCTCCAGCGACAGACAACAAAGCCAAGAAATAAAGCAGGTACATTCCAAAAATACTGAAGTGGCAAACACTGCATGAATCACTTCCAGCCACAGCTTGTTCCAACCGACACATTTGCTGTACAGGAGAAGGGGTCTAAGTTAGTGCCTTGACCTTTCCAGCAGGCTGGGCTACCCGCCACATCTCCCCTGGTCTGGCATCAGGCCAGGAAAATTCACTTGGGGAGCATGTAAAGTAACACATAGTTCCCTGAGCTCCTGGGCCCCACCGGCTGCAAAGTCCCATCATGGCATTTCCAGGGCTGGTAAAAGATGTCGATTAACAGACCCTGTAGAATGGAGCCTCCTCTTTAGCCACAGAAGGGGCAATCCAGAGCTCCCTCCAGGGCCCACAGTGGCCTTGGCTTCTGCTGAGATGGGGCCAGTTAGGGCCAGTCATGATGGTATGGAAGCAGAATCCTCTCAGAGAGGACTCTTGTCCAAACCCCCTCTCTCCTCAACCCTGCAATCTATCTTAGCCTTGGTGTCAGCAACTTCGCCCTGAGATCATCTCCTGGCCTGTCATCCCGAGTGCCATTCCTCCCTCCAGTCTGCCCAGGGGCCCTGCCTTCCTGCTGCATCAGACACAAACCCCACATCCTTCCTGTCAAAGCCCTCCACTCTCCATTCGGCCCTGTTATCTCACTCCAGGGCCAGATTCTTCAGCCCACCCGGAACATGTTTCTGCTTCTCCCACAGGCCCTTTCAGAATTTCTCTCTGCCAGGAACACTCCCCACCCTTGTAGATCCTTTCCCCCAACCCCATCTTGGTGCACACAAGAAAGTACACTGCTAAGAGTTTTAACACAGCCAAGTGCCTGGTCATGCTTTTAGAAAGCAGGAAAGAGTCATGCTTACAAGATGGGGGGCTGCATCTTACAGCAGCAATCTCTGGGTGAGATTCAATGAGGTGTATTATGCTGAAAGTCACACTAGATGGGTACAATGG
Organism: Pelusios castaneus; assembly: GCA_007922175.1. Taxonomy (NCBI): domain Eukaryota; kingdom Metazoa; phylum Chordata; order Testudines; family Pelomedusidae; genus Pelusios; species Pelusios castaneus. The sequence continues at coordinate 8,939,106 of ML685815.1, forward strand.
TCTCTTCCAGCCTTACAGCTCGGTGAATGGCTAGGGAGGAGGTTGGCTGTCACTGTGTGCTAAGAACTGCATCCATTTATACATGTTACCTGCTGCTCCCACCTCAGCCAATTTGTTTTCCTTAGCCACCTGCTACGTTGTGACTTTTGGGGCAGGAGTGTCCAACCTGGCTAAGCCTCCAGCTGCTACTGGGATATAACAGGAAAGAAAGATGACTGTATTTCACAGAAGCTACCAAACAGCAAGAAATTGCTACCAACCCATGCGGGGCTTGACCCAGCAATGAGCCTACCTCTTGATACTGGTATGACAATCATCACCACACTGTCCAAGCGCTATGGCAAGGTGAAAGGCTCAGAAATAAATTCCCAATCCCAGAAGCCATCGTCCCTTAGAATGTAATTAATCAATATGCCATGTATATCTAGATGTCAATCAGAATACAATTTCCCTTAGAAATGTATGTTCATACATGATTACTGGGCCTAGCCTTTGCCCAGTGCTGTCAGGCAAGTAGGAGGCATGCAGGGAGATACTTTCACAGACCAGCTCACATAGCTCCTTTAGCAGCACAGCATGGGGCTTGGGGTTTTTACTGGCTACGTGTTTTGTTGTATTTTGGCTGCATTTTTGGACAGATCTGGCAAAATGTTAGTGTTGTCCCGTGAGAGAATTTCATTGAGTGAAACAAAGTCAGATATTTTTAGCTCCTATTGTTAGCTGTAGAACAAAACCATAACTAAAATATTTTGTCTCGCATTTAAATGTGACCATCAGACAAATCTATCTACAATACCACAAGGCTGTCCCTTTGCATGGTGCAAAGGAGGGGAGCAGGAGCCCATATACACCACCATAGCCTTCTTCATTGCACTGACCCACGATCAGAACCTGAGACAAGCCAGCAGTAGCCGAAATGTTGGCATGTCACCTCTGAGTACCAGACTTACATGCTGCCTCTTGGGCTAGGACACAAACAGGCACTTACAGGCGAATCTTGTTCTTCGCAGCCTGGGGAAGAACCCTCCTTTTCTAGCAGGTGTTTGCACACAGAGGGCTGTGACGACAGGAGCTGTATCAGCAGACTGGACAAAGCTGATCTGCAGCCAGAGGGGCTCTAGAGCACTCAAACACGACATGCAGCACCCATGTCCAGCCAAAGACTAGTCCCGTCTCCTCCCAGCAGCCTGATCTTGGGCAAAGCAGGGGTGCTGCCCCACAACCCCATCCATATTTTCTTTGCTGCACAATCTACCCTTAGCAAAATGTAACCATTGAACTGCCACTTCCACAAGGATTAGCCTTGCATCGCTCACGGTCTAGGACACCCAATTTGGCACCTAGGAGGAAGCAGTCTCTGTATGTTTTTCTCCTGAACAAGGGAGGTCAATAGTTATGTTAAGCAGACTTTTGTGATACATTTATAAAAGAAAAGTGACCAAGCAATTCCCAAGTGCCCTGGATTTCTGAGGGCGAGCATTGCTGGGAGCGGTGTTCTAAAAAGAGTTTGTGAAATGCACATGTGAGTCACGGAGATGTTTCAGTTTGTGCTGGGTGTTCGGTGTGACCTGAGGAACAGCACTCCCGAGTGTAACACAGACATGGCATGATACTGCTGTCAAACCAGCAAGAAGAGGAATAAAAATGTGTGGGGCTGGCCAGCCTCCTTCCAGTGTCCATCACACACAGACCGATCCGCTGGGAGGGCCATTTTCTGAACAGCCTGCACAGTGGAGGGGTGGAGGATTAAATTAACCTTTAGACAGCAGCTGTGACAAACCAAAGGCCAGACTCCTGTAAGACCCCATAATGATTTGCCTCATGATCTTTCCTTTACAAGCCCAACTCCTGAGTCCTTTCAACATTTCACTGAGCACAACTTCTTGAAGGTTGGATGGATGTATCTGGGACTTTTATTTAACCAGCTCTTTACACTTTGCAAAACACAACTCACTCTCTATCCCAAATTACTGCCAAGTCTCCACCCGCTCCATGTGTGGATCCACTTTATCCAGCATGCACCTGGTGCACTGGACAGCAAAGCTGTCTCTGAAATAACCAAATATTAAATAAAACATAGAAATAAGAGTTATCTACCTACCTATCTGTTGCTCTTTCACTACAGACCCAGTCAGCACACTGCTCAGGCGCTATGTGTACAGATAACAACCGCGCAGCAGAGAAAGCCGATCGAAGAAGAGAAACATGATTAAGTACAAAACATAAATTACCTGCAGACTTCTCAGCTGATCTAAAATTTCCCGGCCGAGGTACTGGAACTGTGACTCCTCACTTTTTCTGAGGCTTGTGGCCGGTTTTATCAGGGAGCAGTGAATGTTTTTTTTTAAACTTGAAGCAGAGTAAGAACTGGTTTAAAATAGAATGGAAGGAGCTGGTGCGAGTGGAATTAGACAAACTCTGGAAGCTGCTTTTCCAACACTAAATTAACTTCTTGCAGCCCACAGTGCAGGCAAGCGGGTGCTGACTGCTCACCTGGCGCATGTTCTCCACTGTTGGTGGGGAGTTGTCTGGGTGGCCTTTACCTTGCTGAACCACCTCATCAGTTGAGGGATGGGGAGACCATCCAACCTGGTGGGGAGAACAACAGAGTCTGTGTTATTGGATGCAGAGAGCACATGCACTGTTCACAACAGAGTGCAGCCTCAGACTGTCATCCTCTCACTGAACAGGGCAACCCTCAGCACAAGAGGCTCCCAGCACTGCACTGATGGCACTACAGGCTGGCTAGAGCAGCCTTCTTGGCACAGCCACAGCTCTTCGGACTCGGGAAGAGTTAAGGAAGAGGAGGAGCCTCCTCTCTGAGGGTTCAGATAACAGCAGTAGCTGCAGCATTCCCTTCAGATGTACATCCAGCAGCACTTTTTTTCTCACCGGCTCTATTATGGTTCTAGTTCTTGATTTAATTTCCCAGTGGGTCTTGCTTTGCCATCAGTGCGAACAGCTCCAACTGTCACACTCCTAGACCCTCCTCAAACTCCACCTGGTGTCACCTTGGACGGCAGCAAGATTTTGTAAGCAAACTGCTTTGGAGCAAAATGGTGCAGCTTTAGAGATCCATCTCACAGCTGCTGCTGCTACAAACCCGCCACCTCTCACCCAGGAGCATCCTTATTTATGGTGCAGTTTGTACAGTGGTTAGCAGACACATCCTCCCCCGCCCCCATATCTGCTTTAGAGCATGTTGCAACAGAGCGTCCATGCTCCCGTGCTGAACGTAACACTCTTTACATTGCTGTGCTAAGGGATCTAAAACACCTGCCTCTGGTGTCTCCCTCTCCTGTGCCCTGCCGCCAAGGGATGGAGGGGCACAGTGCAACATGGTTCACCGGACTAGACCATTCTGTCTCATGTGGGGAGTGAGCGAGTGGAATGGGGTAGATCCTAATCAGGGGCAGAAAGCCCATAACAAGCAGTAAGGCTAGCCCCACAACCAGCCTCCCACTCTGGGGAGCTCACTGCTTCATGTGGCTTCTTGGGGGCCTGGCTCGGAGCCCAACTGCTGACCTACAGCCAGCCCACTCAGCACAAGGAATGTGGGACACAAAAGGAGACACAACCCACCCCCATCAGTGTGATCTGCATCTGGCCCTTCCAGCAGCACAATGGGTCTCTTAGGAGCCAGCCAAGGGCACATGCAGTGAAGGAAACAGATGGCAGTCTCACCAGTGCGAAGGGATCCCTCCCTGGCTGCACCAGGATCAAGCCTTATCTCACACCTGAGCCAGCGAAAGCTGTGTTCAGACTCATATAGCTGAGGCCAGGTTCCCTTGCCCTTGACAGGCAGGACCCAGGCCTGGCCAGAAGCAGCACTAGTGGCACTGATGGAGGATCTACCCCAGGAGCTGAACAGATGGTGGGCAGACCCCCATTCACACCTTTTTGGACCTCGCTGCAGCATTTGGCACAGCTGGGTGGAAGACCACGAGTTATTACACACCTGCACAAGGAAGGGGCTGTGTCTCAGGGTTGCCCTAGAACGGAGGAAGTCTCCTGTGAGGGGCACACCCAAGGACAGTGATGGGAACCTGCACCACTGCAATCTCTTCTGGGGCCTCACAGGGTTCACAGATCTCTCTGGTCCTTGCCAACACCTCCATGCAGCGAAAAGAACTGGGGAGACCCAGGTGCCAGCAGTGTGCAGAGCACCTTCAGCCCTGCCAATCGCTCTCTACAGCCACAGTCGCTGAAGGAAGCCATCCATGAAAGCCAGCCTGGATCAGATAATCCAGATTCAGTCTAGTTCAGACACACTGCACTTTGTTCAGAGCGAGTCATGGGGCCACACTTGAGAACTGTTCATGTTGGCGGGAGGACTGGGTAAAAACAGGGGTGTGTGACAGGCTACACAATGCCCCAGTGGATGGTGTTCATAGGGGTGAGCTGGGATCTTTGCATCTGAAATAGAGCCCGTATTGCTTGAACTAGAGATTTGACTGGCCTAGGGCAAAGCCTGTAGCAGACTTGAAAACCATCACATCTGGACTGGCCTCTCGCACGGACTGCGCCTTGATGTTCTGTCACTCTGGAGTGACTGGACCACACAAACAAGGGTTTTTATTAGCATGTCTCTGGCCTGCAATTCAGGGAGCAGCACCTCTGCTGTTAATGACTCAACCAGGGACATTGTGCTACATGTTAAATGTACAAATCTGTCCTAGGGTCCTGGGGAGGGCCCATTACTGGACTGCAGCAAAGCCCTCATGAATGGAACATGGCATGGCATTTCCAGCTGAAGGCACTGCGCATCAGCATGACATGCATCCTTGCTATCCAACAGTGCCCAGGTGCACTGGGAAAAGTTTCAGAACATAAGAACAGCCACGCTATGTCAGATGCAGATCTCTCAAGCCCAGTGTCCTGTCTTCCAAGAGTGGCCAGAACAAAATGCTTCCGAGGGAATGAACAGGGCAATCATGAAGTGATCCATCCCATCACCCCGTCCCAGCTACTGGCAGTTAAGAGGTTTAGGGATATCTGGCCTAATAGCCATTGATGGATCTATCCTCTATGAACTTATCTGATTCTTTTTTTAACTGAGTTATACTTTTGGCCTTCACATCATCCCCTGGCAATGAGTTCCACAGGTTGACTATGTATTGTGTGAAGAAGTACTTCCCTATGTTTGTTTTACACCCATTGCTTATTAATATCATTGGATGACCCTTGAACGTGGATTGTGTGAAGGGATAAATAGTACTTGCTAATTTACTTTCTCCACACCATTCATGATTTTATAGAGCTCTCTTTCCAACACTCTCAGTCATCTCTTTTCCAAACTGAACAGCCCATCCTTTAATCTCTCCTCACAAGGAAGCTGTTCCATGCCCTAATCATTTCTGTTGCTCTTCCCTGTATCTTTCCCAATTCTCATATACCTTTTTTGAGATGGGATGACCGGAACTGCACTCAGTATGGAAGAAGTGCGTGTACAATGGATTTGTATAGTAGCATTATTATATTTTCTGCCTTACTTTCTAACTCTTGCTGCACACTGAATGGATATTTCCAGAGAACTATCTATGATGACCATCACACAGCCCATTCAGGCAAGCCCGCCTGCTCCTCAACAGGTGCCAGCAGCAAACTCACAGCCCATCTGGTGTTTTTGAGCAGCTCCAAGCTGCTCTTCTCACTATTTACCAACAGGTGTCAATAGTGAGCTCCCTTCTCTCAAAGGCTTCAGGTCACTGGGCTTACACCTTGATCTTTTTCTCCTTCAATTCTGATTAACCTTAGGTCTTTGGTTCAAATTAATCCCTCCAGCACTGGTCTTGTTCTGTAGGTTTTTAATGCTGGCTCTCCTTTTGTGTTTCCACTGTTTCTGTATTCAGGCTATGGCTAAGCTCATCTCTTCTTTGCGCCTCTGGAGGCTGCCCTAAGTTCATAGCACATAGTCTAGTTTCACACAGTGTCTTTGCTACATGTACACTAAAGTGTGTGGCAGGCCTAATTTACAGAGGGAAAGTCTTTGACTATGTCTACACTGAAATTTAAGTTGACTTAAGGAGGCTTAAGTCAACTTAAATTAAGCCATGTCCACACTAGGCTTTCATTAAGTCGACTTGAGAAAGTCCTTAAGTCGACTTAATGAAAGCTTAAGTCGACTTTGTAACTACCACTCATTAGGTCGCCTTAACCCTTAAGTTGACTCCTTAAGCCAACTTAAGGATGGTGTGGTCGTGGAGTAACCTTTAAGTCAACTTTATTAAGTCGACTTAAGGGTGGTTAGGTCGACTTAAAGTGCACTAAGTCGACTTAAAGCTAAGTCAACTTAGTCCACTTTAAGTCGACTTTAATAAGGTCGACTTAATTAAGTCGACTTAACAAAGTTGACCTAACTTTTTCTAGTGTAGACATAGCCTTTGAGACTTGCCTCACTCCACACCAGCGGAAGTACTAGGGTTTCTAGCTGGTCAGGGCATTGGGGCTCCTTGAAGCAATGAATGAAATATTACTGACCACTGTTTGGGTCAGAGCCAACTGTGGAACTTGGCTGCCACAGAGACCCTGTTCTAAAATGTACCGGGGGGTTCAAATGAATCTGGGGCATCCCCAGGGCCTGTGTTTTGGGGTTCAAATGGCTAAATTGCCAGCTGGGGCCACAGGGAAAGGCCAGCACTCTTGCCAAGTGTTGAGACCAGCAAAGCAAGGAGATGGCTGGGAGGTGCAGTCCAGTGTTATCTATCCCACCAGGTGTCCAGGAGAGTGGAGTGGAGTGAGGTATTACATTCAAATGTTGGGGGGGGAGGCAGTTTCCCATCAAAACCAGCAATTTTTGCAAAAAATGTCCATTTACAACTGCACTTCAGGGGTTTTGTGGAAATCAACCCCTGCAAAAAAAAAAATCAATCAGTTTTCACCAACTGAAACCTGAAATCAACCAACAAACAAACATTCAGCCTGTTTTCAGTTCTTCAGTCACAAATGATCAAAAGAAACAGTTTTCAGGTTTTTGATTTTTCAAAAAATTCCCAAAACCCCTTTGCAGAACTATGCTGACCATCCCTATTGGGTTTGGATTTGAGGGAACAACGTAGCCTGTTCCCCAAGTGGCTCTAGGTGTGAGTGCTGATTCAAATCCTCTGAATCTGGTGCTTTACAGAAGAGGGAAATGAAATATTGTCTTTTCATGATATTCTACCCTTTGATTGTATATCTGCTTATAGACTGAGAAGCTAATGGAAAAGTCACCATTAGCAACAGAGAACTTGGAAAAGAGAGCAACCCTAGTTTTCAGTCTTGTAAAACTAAGTGAGGAGAGCACTAACTCTGTGCCTTAGGCAAATGCTAATTCCTTTCCCATTGTTAGAAGATAGACTTAAAGAGTCTTTGTGGATTTTCTTTTGTTACTTTGATTGAGCTAAAATCACCAGAGGAGTGAAAACTTCTGTAAGGGCTGAATTCCCTGAAAAGCTGACTGAAGTCTAGCAGGAGAGCATCTTGCAAGCATCCAGCAGATAGTATGAGTGACCAGCAGGTGGTGCCAGCAGATGCTGTGGCTGGCCAGTGCATGGTGTGAGCAGGCCCAGAGGTGGCAGAAAATAATTGGAGGGGAGGGCTGAGCCCCCTCCCCCTTTAGAGGTGGACACTAAACTATGATGGTCAGTACAGGGGTAATGAAGAAGTGAAGGGTACACTGGGGTGGAATGAGTTCTGTCTATCGGGTTTTGTGGGAATCCTGCTTTGCACGCTATCCCTAATCAGTGCTGGTTTTAATATTGCCTCTATATAGTCTTTATTAAAAGTTTTATGTGCTACACTCAGCATCGTGCTTGCAAGAGGGGAAGTATTCCCCTTCTAGAGCACCCAGGTAATAGTGTGTAATTTCCCAGGAAACTGGGTGGGGGCTCAAGCCAATTGGTGTTGTAACAGTGTTTGGGAACCCCTAGATATAGAACCCAGCCCTTTGTTGCTGCCTGTTGCAGCTTGGGTCTCCCCCACTGGCCTCTCAGGTGGGGAACCTCTGCGAGGCACAAATATGGGGAGATTTCCGCAACAATACTGTTCACCCTTACAGCCAGGGCAGTTCAGCCTAGTGGCCACAGAGCCTATAGTACAGGCCCTCCCGTCAGGGCAGTCCGGCCCAATAGCCACAGAGTCAGTATGCAAGCCCCCGGGTCGGGGCAGTCCAGCCCAGCGGCTACAGGGAGAGAGGTGCCCGGGTAGGGGGGCTCAGGCCCTCCTGCTCCACTGAGCCCCAGCCCAGGGCCCTAGAGGTGGCACCCAGCTGGCAGGGAATCCGACTGAAACACGCCAGCCTCTGGCCACCATACCCCAAACCATCCAACCTGGGCCCCCTGGGCTGCTTCCTACCCGGATACGTCCTGGTCAGTGTCCGGTCCTCTCCCCTCTGGGGAACTCTGGGATCCACACCCCCACAGTCTGCACAGGCTGGTTGTCCTCAGGGCGGCTGTCCCAAGATGGCTTCTTCTCCCTCGTACTCAGCAGGTTTCCTTCTCCTGCAACTGGGGACTGACCACACTCCTGGGAGAGCGCTCCAGGCAGAGGTCCTTCCTCATCCCCAGCCAGCCCCAGATGAGCTGAGCTGCCTCCCTTTATACTGGGGCAGCAATCACAGCATGCCCAGCAGGGCTTATGGGGCGGGGCTTCTGCCGCTCACAGGGTTTGCTGAGTGCCTTCAGTGCAGGGTAGGCTCAGCCCGTCACACCGCCGTCTTGGCCTTGGACATACAGGCTCATACATTACACCATTGGAGTTGGTTAGCAAAAGGCTCCCACTCAGCGCTCCCACTTCCTTTACCCAGAGGCCTGCCGGACTGTGAGGACCTTCCTTCCATTCTCCTGTGTGACAGGATCCTCGTAACCCTGACAAGGCTGGGCCCAGGAGTCTTATCATGGTCACTTAGGGCAGTGGCTGGGGTGTCCCCACCCCAGGGTGCTCTCCCTGTTCTGGACACTTCTCTGGCTGATGCATATGGCTCACAGCAAAAACAACAATGATCCATAAAATAATGAAGAAAAGATGGGGAAGACTGAAGGCAAACATCCAACGCCATCCCTGGTCTGGGCACCCTACACAGCATCTCTGGGGTGTGAGGGACGGTCACACTCTGTGTCTCACATGGCCAAGGTCCTGGCTGTGCTGCAGGGATCCTATAGGTCGGCCACTTGCTCTGGTGGTGGCCACATCCCCAGGCGCTAGGGGGCCAGGCCATTCTCTCCAGCTTTGTCCCCATCCCCCTCCCCTCCTTGGGGTCCTGGCTCCTCCAAGTCTGGCCTGCAGTGTGGCCTGCTGGCATCTCTCTGCACTGGGCCCTGCCAAAGGTTGCCCTTGCTTTGCCCAGCCGCTCACTCACTGCACCCCGTTCCAGACAGCTCCAGCCCCAGCTCCAGCGTGGCTGCTCTCTGGCTCCAGCTCAGAGCCAGGGGCTGCTCCTCTGAGTCAAGCTGCTGCTCGCCTCCCAGCACAGCACAGCTCTCTGCGCATCTTCTTTATCCCCTCCACCAGTGGCAACTCTGGCTCTGCCTGCCACTCAGCTCTAGTCTGTCCTTAGCTCTCTGCCCTGCTCAGCCAGTTCACAAGTATGTCTACACTTACTAAAGTTACTTCGAATTAGTTAATTCAAACTAACTAATTCGAACTAATTTTAGTTAGTTGGAATTAACTTAATTTGAACTAGAAAAATTAGTTCGAACTAAGCAAGTGCCATTCATGGGCACTTGCTTAGTTCGAATTAGCGAATTGCATTGAGTTCAATGGGCCGGTTAGTTCAAACTAAGCAATTAGTTCGAACTAACATGGCCACATTGGTTAATTCGAACTAACTAGTTCGAATTAACCCTTAGTTCGAATAGCCTATTCGAATTTACTAGTTCGAATTAAGGAAGCCCTTAATTCAAACTAATGAAAGCCTGGTGTAGCCATGGCTTTAGTTAGTTCGAATTAAGCTTCCTTAATTCAAACTAATTTGCCAGTGTTGACATAGCCAAGGAAGATGGGATTCCTCCCTCCCCCCAGCCTCCTGGCTCTCTCATTGGCCTGTCTACCCTGTCAATCAGGCTGACCTCAGTGTTGGCCTGTCCCCACTGGCCCTAGGAGCTGTCCGTCTCAGGGTCTTGCTTTCTCTTGGACCCTTGCCCTGTCCTTTGGTGCTGGGGGGTTCCAAGTTTCAGTAAGGGGATGCAGTCCCCTTGCATTTACATGGCAGCATATTGTAAGCAAGGCCCTGCATGCTCTCTGGCAAAGTGGACTGGGTATGCCTGACAAAGGCCCCCTGTGTTCAGCAACCTCTGTTCTGGGTGCAGTATCCAGGAGAGTTAAAACATAAGCTGAGAGTGGCTCGTGGCTGGGCCCAGCATTTCTGGTGGAAGGCGTTCTCCCTCTCCTGAGCCCTTCAGAGCTCACTGCTCAATGTGTGGCTGAGGCAGAAAGTCAGCCTAGCAGCTAGGGGTTTGGACAGCAGGGCAGGAGGGAGTTGGTTTTATTGGCTAGACACATTAGCTGGATACTATTGGCACTGGCAGTGAAATAGTTAACAAAGGTGCTATTTCAAATGTTACCTTTAGGGTTCAGAGCTAACCTTCCATAAAAGTGAAGGAGGCCGCTCACACCTCAGAGCTGCCGTTTCAAGCTGCCTGAAGATTCAGAAAGATGCCCCTCCATAGGTTTACATTTGGCTCCCCTGTGGAAGGTTTTCTTCACAGACAGGACAGCTAGAATTTGTTAATGAAAGTGTAGACACTGTAGGTAGGCCTGAATTTCAGACAAACGCCTGAGGCTGAACCTCTCCCCGTGCTCCCTGCAGCTCAGCACCCATGCCATCACCTGGATACAATGCTACAGTCCAGCTCAGAGAGATACGCCAACAAGCAACACAAGGGTGACAGGCAAGGTGGTCTCGTGGCTAGAGAACCACGTAAGGGCTCAGGAGATCAGGATTCTAGTCCTAGGTCTGACAGTGACCTTGGGTGAGTCCCTGCCCTGCTCTGCACTGCTGTATCTCCTTCGACCTTTGTCTGTCTGGCCCATTAGACTGTACCTTCTCGGTGGTATGGGGGGAAGGGCAGGCATATTCTCATAACCGATGCAGGGCCCTGAGGGCACTACTGTAATACTTGCAATAGTGGGAGCCACTTTGTAAGCTGTTGTGTAGGTTTAAAGGACAAGATTTGCCTAGTAGCTGATTGCTGGCCGGAATGACCTTCCCAGTGGTACCTGCCCTGTGCTGGGTGTGCAAGGCCTGCTGTCTTGGGACATCATGGGCTGAAGACCCCAGGTGCTCGTGGGCAGGAGGAAGCCCTAGATTCCAAGGCCAGAAGGGACTATTGTGATCATCTTGTCTGAGCTCCTGGATAGCACAGGCCAGACATCTGCCCGGTAGTAATTCCTAGATCAGAGCTTTTAGAATGTAAGTTTTCGCTCTGGATTCAGCATGGTTAGTGCAGATAGCAGCAGCACTGAGATCTGGAGATAATGGGGAGACGGACAAGCTCCTGGCCTTCATCATTGGTGCTCTCAGGGTGCAGACTCTGTCTGGCACCAACACATGGTCCCCCACGTTTAAGAAAGATGAATTCAAACTGGAACAGGTGCAGAGAAAAGCAACTAGGATCAGGGTCAGATTATCACAGGGGCTAAAGGGGCTGAAGCACTGGGCTTCAGCCGAAAGGGGGGCCATGGGCTCCAGCCCCTAAAGCCCCTAAAATAATCCGGCACCCCCCACCCCGCTCAGTGCTGGTAGGACAAGAGCGCTCAGAGCAGTCCTGCCCTGCTGGGGCTGTCAGGAGGGGCGGGGCCCTGGAGCCAGAGGCCAGGCTCTGCGCTTCCACCCCACTCCTGAGCTGGTTGATCCACCTCCAGGGGCGGGGCGGGATGGGCCAGTGCCTGTTCGCTGCACCTGCGGAGGCGGGGCCAGCTGCCCTGGGGGGCTGCATGGGGGGGGAGGGGGGCTGCCGTGTCATGCACTAGCTGGCCTCCCTTCCCCCACCCCCCAGCAGACTGGCCAGAGCAGGAGTGGCCTCTGGCCCCAGTCCCCACCCATGCACCCACCCCCCAGCAACGGGGGGGGCAGGGGCTCGGCCCCCACAGTGAGGGAGCAGGCAGGGGGGCCCAGTGGTGGGGGACAGCCTGGGGCCCCCAGGCCAGTTGATCCAGTCCTGACTAGGATGATCCAAGGAATGGAAAACCTGTCTTAGGAGAGGAGACTCAAAGAGTTTGGCTTATTTAGCCTAATCAAAAGAAGGTTGAGGGAGATACGATTGCTCTCTATAAATAGGTCCGAGGGATAAATACCAGGGAGAGGAATGATTTAAGTTCAACCCCAATGTGGACATAAGAACTAATGGATATAAACTGGTCAACAAGAAGTTCAGACTTGAAATTAGATGCAAGTTTCTATCTATCCGAGAAGTGAAGTTCTGGAATAACCTTGTGAGTGGAGCAGTGGGGATAAAAAATCTAGCTGATTTCAGAACTGAGCTTGATAAATTCATGGAAGGGATGGTATAATGGGACAGCCTAGTTTGGCAATTGACTGATCCGGGTGGTAGGTATGCCGATAGGACAATTGATGGAATGGGTTCTGAATCATTATGGAAAATTCTTTCTTGGCTCTCTGACTGGTGAGTCTTGCCCACATGCGCAGGGTTTAACTGATTGCCATATTGGGGTCGGGAAGGAATTTTTCCCCAGGGCAGATTAGCTAAAGGCTGAGGGATTTTCACCTTCCCCTGTCTCATAGGGCATGATTCAATTGCTGGTGGATTCTCTGTACCTTAAAGTCTTTAAATCATGATTTGAGGACTGTAATAACTTAATCATAGGTTAAAGGTTTATTACGGGAGGGGATGAGCGAGGGTTTGTGGCCTGCATTGTGCAGAAGTTGGACTAGATGATCACGTTGGTCCCTTCTGACCTTAGATCCTATGAGTCTATAACATGGGACATGTCAGCTGTGATCCACAGGCATAGTCACAAGGCTGACGAGAGGGGGCAGAGACTTCCCAGCAGCTCACTCGTGGCCATGCCACTAACCACACCAAGAACCTGGAGGCATCACAAATGTCACAGTTTCTCCAGTGTTTCCCCACATTCTGCACAGCAAGTACTGCAGCAATCGGTGCATTGATTAATTCTGCCCTTCCAGCGCCCCTCCCTGGTCCATGACTGCCATTGCATTGCTGCTCCCAACTGCCTTCTCCAAGTGATAATGCACTGGGAGCTGGGGAGTCACAACTTTTCTGTCTCCATCTGCATGGGCCCCAGCCGGCCTTGCTGTGCCTGGGAATGAGCAGAGATGGTAGGCTGTGGATGAATGGGCTTAGGCGATGCACTCGTATCTGCAGCTTGGGACAGATCAGAGAAGAAACCCCTCTTCTCTGCAGATCTAGGAAGAGGATTATTACAAGTCATTAGGAAAGTTCAAGTTATTCCAGCCTCAGCCTCTCTGGTCTGAGACTTGTGCCAGAGAGATTTGAACTGAAGGAGAGAAAATGAAAGGAAACAAGAGAGTGTAAATAAAATACCCATTAAGGGATTTGTTCTTCCCTGTCTTTCAGGAACTAGAGGCGTGGGGGAGTGCAGGGTGGGGGGTCATGCTGAGTGCGGTGCACCTTGGCAGGCTAACTGTGCATAAGGAGATCCATATCTGATGTGCTAAGCACTGCAGCTAAGGGATCAGATGTCCGTTCCCCAAATTGCTGGCTTCTCCACAGACATACCACCAGGGATTTCTGTGCCTAAGGACTGTTGAGGGCTGGCCCCCCTCAAATGCACGTGTAACAAGGAGAATGCATAGCAATGGGTGGGGAGCATGGTCAGAGGAAGAACAAAAGAAGATGGTTTGGAGACAAGACCCTGCAATCAGTGCTGAATCCTGCCCCTTCCTCGGGCCCTGCATTCAAAGCCCCAATGAACTGGATTCTCTCTATTTTTATTTGTGGTTATTTTGGTCATTGGTTCAAGGCTCTGACTCACTCATGGGTCAGAACAACATGAGATCTGGTCTGTCCACACTCCAGATCAGACACAGTGTTACTCTCAGCAATGGGTCTCTGAAGGACCTGAGCAGGCTAAGCAACAGTTCTGCAGAAAAGGACCTGGGGGCTACAGGGGACAAAAAGCTGGATCTGAGTCAACAGTGTGCCATTATTGCCAAGAAGGCTAATGGCACATTGGACTGCGTTAGTAGGAGCATTGCTAGCCAATCGAGGGAAGTGATTATTCCCCTCTGTTCAGCAATGGTGAAGCCACATTTGGAGTACTGTGTCCAGTTTTGGGGTCCCCACTAGAGGAAAGATATAAAAACATTGAAAAGAGTCCAATGGAGGGCAATGAAAATGATTAGGGGGTGGAGCAGATGACTTATGAGGAAAGGCTGAGGGAACTAGGCTTGTTTAGTCTGTAGAAGAGAAGAGTGGAGGGGGGATTTGGTAGTGGCCTTCCACTACTTTCCAGGAAGTTCTTGGGAGGATGGAGCTAGCCTGTTCTCCGCAGTGGCAGATGATAGAACAAGGAGCAATGTTCTCAAGTTGCAATGGGGGAGGTCTAGGTTGGATATTAAGAAAAAGCTTTTTTACTAGGAGGGTGGTGAAGCACTGGAATGGGTTACCTAGGGATGAGGTGGAATCTCCATCCTTCGAGGTTTTTAAGATCTGTCTTGACAAAGCCCTGGCTAGGATGGGTTAGGTGGGGTTGGTCCTGCTTTGAGCAGGGGTTGGACTAAATGACTTCCTGAGGTCCCGTCTAACCCTAATCTTCTATGATTTTATGAGTCTATGATTCTAAGCACTGACGAGCCCCAGCAGTCTGTGAAAAATCAGGAAAGAGCGATGTTCCCATCCCCTTATTCACCACCAGCAGTGCCTTCCACCAAGGAGTCCCATCAGTCCAACGGACTTCTTGGGGAGTCTGGTGCTGCTCAAAATGTGTGAAGGAATCCACATTGACTGGCTCCAGACAGGAGTCTGCAGCATCCTGTGGAGGGAAGGAAAAGACAAATCCAGAGGGAAACAATGAGAATTAAAGACAAAGAGACAGTGAACGAAGGAAAGATTCACTGACAACAGAGATTGTCATTGGAAGAGACCAACAATAGTGTTAAATACCAAAATCATCTCTTACAACAGTAGCTATTACAGCAAGTTCACCTCTAGGCATATTCATTATTCCCCTTAGGTGGGATCTATACAAAACCTGAGATGATTGACAGATAGCTAGATAGACCGATCACTGTCACATGGTCTAGTTCCACCCATAGCAGATAAATTCCTCTTCCATACTAACAACTTGTTAAACTAGCACCTGACTCAGGAAAAACTCCATCAGCTAACTACTTAACTACTGTAAGAAAACTGTCAGCACACTCTTAAATTCCATTGAAGTCAATGAGATTAAGCACATGGCTGAAGTGAAGCACATGCTTAAAAGCTGTCCTGAATCCGGGCCATAGTGTTGCAGGGGGCTTAGGTCCCTGAAATCAAAGCAATGCCTTCCTTTTCTCGCTTGCTGATTCCAAGTTTAAATGGCTGAAAAGGTGCTCAGTCATCTGTCACATTCACTAAGCCCTGATCCTCTATCACTGTGGTCGGCGCAAACTTTACTGTTGGGCATAAGATCAGACCCAAGTCCATGTATCTCAATGGAGACGGACACTCGCAGAGATGTGGCTGAAATTGCCAAAGGCATCACAGAAAGATGGGTAAAACCAGGGAAGTGCCTGTCCCATAAGGTTCTCTCCCTGCAAACTCATGACTGCATCTCCATCTTATTACAAGCCAAGGGGATGGTCTTTCAATAGTTAAATATATCTTATAGCTTTCCCTTATCTCCATGCACACGGGGTACCTGCCATTGACTGGGTAGAGACATGGACTGCGCTAGGACAGGCTGTGAGAACAGACTGAACCACAGGGCATAGACGGCACTGAAAACTAGCACCTAGCCCTTAAGGTGGCACCAGAAGCCAGTGGAGAGACTTGAGCATGGGCCGGATGCGCTCATGGCAGCTTGAGCCATGGAGAAGGCTATGGGCAGCCACAGAGCAGAACAGAAGTGTGCCAAGGTATCTAAACCCTGTGCCAGCACAGATGGGTCAGGAGAGGGACTTGCACCTTGTGTCAAGCATGGAGGAGTTAAAAGGGGAAGCTCAGCTCAGAAGGTAGCTACTCTAGGAGGGGAAGGGAGTGTAAAGCTGTCAAGAGGAGGCCTGGTTGAGAGCACAGCCCACACCCGTGCCACAAGGAAGGTCCCAGTCTCCTGAGGTGAAGGGACTGTGACATGTCCCCGCTTCTTAAAAGTAATATTGGTGGTTTAGTTTATATGTCTATTGTCCCTCCTTTGTGTTTAATGATAATTACTAATGGCAGCATGTGGTTATTTGGTTTTCATAACGAGTATTAGAAATTGCCATCTTGGATTATTAAAAACAATAATGGGCCTCCATTTTGAAAGCTCCTCTTTATGGACCAGTTCCCACCCTTTCTGTGCACACAGGTTCCAACAGACATCATGGGACTTTGGACAGAAGATTGCCTGCCAAAAGAGGAAGAACAGTCACCCACTTTGAGTGCCTGAGCAAACAACTGACATGAGTTTCCTGGAATCCAGATCCTGTGGCTCCAGCTAATGGCATCCTGGTCATGGCCAAGGCTCTGGAAGAGTGAAGGACAATTGCAGAGTGCCTGGCTTTGGACCCACAGGTTGTGTTAGTGACAGAGGGTCTGGAGTTCAGTCTCCAATATTTCCTTAACCCCAAGTGATTTCTTTCTTTGTGTTATATTTATCCCTTAAATAAATGGACATTTGTTTAACTGTAAGAAAGTGATAATTCCTTACTTTCATGATGCTGTCCAGTGACTGAGAGACAGTAGGGTTCAAATTCTCATTTAAGAACACCTTCATTAAGTAATTACAGGTTGAAGGTCTGGCATTCCCTTTCACCCTATAACATGCTGGTGAAGTAACAGCTTGATGCCAGACTCAGCCCGTCACAGTAGTACACAGACAATCCAGGAAGTTTTTAGAGAGTATTGGGGACAACTTCCTGGGGCAAGTGCTGGGGGAAGTCTAGGGGCTGTGCTCCTCTTGACTTGCTGCTCACAAACAGGGAAGAATTGGAAGGGGAAGTAGAAGTGGATGGCAACCTGGCAGATGGTTGTGTTCAGGACCCTGACAAAAGAAAGGAAGGAGAGCAGCAGAATATGGACTCTGGACTTCAGAAAAGCAGACTTTGACTCCCTCAGGGAACTGATGGGCAGGATCCCCTGGGACGCTAACATGAGGGGGAAAGGAGTTCATGAGAGTTGGCTGTGTTTTAAAGAAACCATATTGAGGGCACAAGAACAAACCATCCCGATGTGCAGAAAGAATAGGAAAAATGGTAGCGACCAGCTTGGCTTAACAGAGAAATCTTCGGTGAGCTTAAACACAAAAAGGATGCTTATACAAGTGGAAGCTTGGTTAAATGATGAGGGAGGAGTATAGAAATGTTGCCTGAATATACAGTAATGAAATCAGGAAGGCCAAAGCACAACTGGAGTTTCAGAAGCAAGGGACGTGAAGGGTAACAAGAAGAGTTTCTACAGTTATGTTAGCAGCAAGAAGAAGGTCAGGGAAAGTGAGGGTCCCTTACTGAATAGGGGATGCAACCTGATGACAGATAATGTGGAAAAAGCTGAAGTGCTCAATACTTTTTTTGTCTCTGTCTTCATAGGTGAGGTCAGCTCCTAAACTAATGCACTGGGCAGCACAGAATGGGGAGGTGGTGAGCAGCCCTCAGTAGTGAAAGAACATGTTTAGGACTCTTTAGAAAAGTTGGACATGCACAAGTACATGGGGCTGGATGCAATGCATCCAAGGCTGCCGAAGGAATTGGCTGATGTGATTGCAGACATTGGCTATTATCCTTGAAAACTCAGGTTAACTGGGGGAGGTCCCGGTTGGACAATTGGAAAAAAAGCAAATCTAGTGTCCATCTTCAGAAAAGGGAAAAAGGAGGCTCCCGGGAACTACAGACCAGTCAGCCTCAACTCAGTACCTGGAAAAATCATGAAGCAGGTCCTCAAGTCCTCAAGGAATCCATTTTGAAGCACTTGGAGGAGAGGAAGGTGATCAGGAACAGTCAGCATGGATTCACTACCGGCAAGTCATGTCTGACCAACCTGATTGTCTTCTAGGGTGAGATAACTGGCTCTGTGGATGTGGGGAAAGCAGTGGACATAATATACCTTGACTTCAGCAAAAGATTTTGATACAGTCTCCACAGTATTCTTGCCAGCAAGTTAAAGAAGTAGGGATGGATGGACCATACAGTGAATAGAAAGCTGGCTAGAGAAACAGGCTCGGTGGCTATGTCTACACTAGAAAAGTTAAGTTGACTTTATTAAATCGACTTAATAAGGTTGTCTTTAAGTCGACTTAAAGTCGACCTTATTAAGTCGACTTAACAAAAGGTGAGATGGGAACCTCAGGAGTTCAGGCGTCTTGCTCACTGCCCTGGTGGGAAGAAGGGAGGAGTCTGGTGTGTGCCTGGATGAGGAGGTCAGACCAGGAGACTGGTGCATTGGTGATATCTCCACTTTCCAGGCCTAGGCTGAAGATAGGACTCAGCACACATCCAGCTGCCTGTGAGGATCCAGAGACTGTGTGCGAGAATCCCATGTAGAACACACTCCTTTCCATACAGCCTCAAACACTCAGGGCACATGGGACATCAGTAGTGAAATCGACCAGCTTATTTCAGTCATTCAAACCTGCAGCCAGGATGGATAACAGTGACAGGGGAAGGTCTGTGTTTGCAGTGATCGGGGGTGGGGGACGAGGTGAGAGGGAGTGGAGGAGGAAGGGCTGGGGAGTGGGGACATGCAGCTTCTCTATATCACAGAGGAGGGGCAGCCTGGCCTTGATAGCACTGTGACATTGGAAGTGTCTCTGGACATCGCTGCTCTACCATGCCACAGACTCCAGCAGGAAACCCAGCCCATGGGTGCTCCGCACGAGGGAAGGGAATATGCCCCTCCCTAGCCAACTGCCATGCTGCCCCCATGCTCCAAGCCGTGTCCCACTTTCTCACAGCCATGGCAGGGATGCTGCTAGGAAGTCAAAAACAACGCAATCTGTGGCAGTAGCTTGACTTTGCCCATCACCTTGATATCAGGGATTATGTTCCATTTCCCAGCAGCCTCAGGGCTGGTGTCTATGCAGGGGGCAGGGTCACCCAACCACAATCCCTATCTCCCAAACAGCAGGAAGCTACGGGCTGATCCCCTTCCTGGCTGAGCTAGCCAGGCCTGTTTATAGCCTGTGAGCTCTCACCCCAAGCCAAAGCTTTTGGGCCCTCGAATGAGCCAGGAGGGGAAAGGGTCACATCCCTGGAGGGGAGGCATAGAGTCCCTCCTGCAGGCGGCATGGTGCCCAGTTGGCAGGACAGGGCACATGGGCTCGGCCTCTCTTCACCTCATAGCCAGCATACACCAGGTGGGCACCACACATGCAGGCATCAACCTCACAGCCTGGCCTCTGGCCCTGATACCACTTGCATGATCAGGGGTCTAAGCCTGCTTCCGATGCTGCTGTGAGCACGCCCAGACCCAGCCACTCCCTCTGTGGAAATGGCTGTGAGGGCCATTCATAGGGAAAGGCCCCTTTGCTCTTTCCTGCCTTATCACGGATCTCCCGGGGGACAGCATGGCTTGGGGGCTGGGAACCGGGCACTGCGGACACAGCCAGCAGTGCGCTCCCGGAGCTATTCTTAGGAAAGGGAAAGTTTACACAAGACATTTAAGCTTTAAACCCAGGCACCATAAATAGTCTATTTTTCAAGGGCTCTGAGGCAGTCGTAGGCTCGGAGCCAGGGCTGAAATTTGGCAGCTGTCGTTGTTTAATGATTAATTAAAATGAGGTAACAAAACGAGACATATCTATTAACAAGGGTATTTGCAGCGTCAGTGGAGGATTCCAAATGGCTGGTTTTCTCCCCTTTAATCTTCAAACCTCTTGTTAGGAAAACAAGCTCTTCCTCCGTCGCGGGGCGTAGCCTGGTTCTGCCCAGCCCCGTTGCCGCTGGCAGTGGGGGCAGCATGGCTCTTGGACTCAGCGTTATCTTTATGGGCCTTTTCCTCTAAACAAAATGAAACCTCCACTTCAAGATTTTTCCAGTTGAAAAGTTTTATTAGACTTTTAAATAAACGTCAGGCTGAACCCCTTGGCTGCCCTGGCCCCTCCAGAACGATGTGTCCAGGAACCAGCCACAGGCATGCACCTCCTTGGGTGTGCTGAGCCTTACCACTGCACATGCCAGGGGTCACAGGGCAACTTAGGAATTGCTCTGCACTTCCCTCTCTGCACAACAAAGGAGCTCAGCACTGCCCACAGGGACTGAGCAGCAACTGACAAGCCCCAAAGCGCCCCCCAGCTCCACAGGGAGATGGCTGTGGAGAGCCTTGTTATTACTGAGGTGATGTGGATGTGTGGTGCATTGAGAGGAACACTGTACCCCGTGTGTTGATTCACAGTGACTCCAAGTCTGCCTGGCTGCAGAGCTTCAGGGCAGGCTGTCTTGTGCATTAGGGACTAGTCCAAAATGGGAGCCCCACTTGGAGCTTAGGTCCCTTCTGGCTCCCACTGGTGTTATATGAAGTGAGAATTAGCCCTCAGGCAGAAGTCAGTGTGAGCCCAGCCTCAGCCCAGTGATCTGGGAGGTGGGGGGCGGGGGTGTGTGCTATCCAGATAAGCTGACGGTGCCAATGGATAGAGCTGGGCAGGCTAGTTCACACTGACCATGTTCCTGGCTTATCTCCTAGCACTGGATATGGTCAGTGTGGGATGAGT
This sequence comes from Pelusios castaneus, assembly GCA_007922175.1. Classification (NCBI taxonomy): domain Eukaryota; kingdom Metazoa; phylum Chordata; order Testudines; family Pelomedusidae; genus Pelusios; species Pelusios castaneus. The sequence continues at coordinate 8,959,914 of ML685815.1, forward strand.
GCTTGGCTAGCACAGGGTTAATATGCATAGAAGATTCAGAGGACTCTCTGGGATGGTATATAGCAGGATCCCCCCTCCCCAGGGCTCCGCGACTTAGCCACATGGGAAAGCACCCAAGTATGAGGAAAAGGGAAAACATCCCAAAATAGTTTAGTCTTGTTTCCTGTGCTGAGACTCCCAGACAGGGTGGGAGTCCCTGGTTGTGTCTGAGCTCAGAATTACAAGTATACAGAGAAGTGGCTGCAGAGCCCCAAGTTCTGGATGAAATCTACATGTGCACAGATTGTCCGTCGGGGGAAGACGTGCGGGGGACAAAGGCCCATAAGTACATGAGGAGGAGGAAGGAACTCGCCACGGAATAGCTCCTTCCGATGTCTCCTTGCCCAGAGAATCCCAGCACTGTGGGCTGGCAACCTGGAACTACTTCAAATCTAGTGATTGCTCTAAAGCAGGGATGAGGGCACAAGTGATGAGAAATGGCTAACAAGGGACTAGAACATGGAGCCCTCCTGGGAGCTGTAGGAAAACCACTAGACTGGACTCAGAGCTCTGCCCTCCAAACAGGACAGAAGGGCAATCCCTTCCACCCTTCCAAGCCATTATGCCTCTCACCCACCCATCTCTCTGTGGGCAGGGCAGTGGAGCCATGGGCCCACATTTGCACCAAGAGATGGCAGCTCCAAAAGGGCACCTTGCAGGGTTGCACCAGGGGTTTGGTTGAGAGGCCATTTCTCCTCAGAACTAACCCTGCCCACTGAGATGGACTGCGTAATTTATAGCCCTGCCAGAGCTCAGATGCCAAGGGCTCCTTAACCGAACGGGCAAAGGCAGGATGAGATCCACTGGTAGAAGCTGAAGCTAGCCCAGGTCCAGCTGGAAATCTGGCCCATTCTCTAGCAGTGAGGGATGGGGTGATTAAGCGGTGAACAGCTGACCTCGGCACAGCGAGTGCACCAGAGGGGATGAGCGCTTGGCCTTGCTATCATCCACTTGCTCCCACCAGGGTTGCCAGCCACCCATACATTTACGGACAGTCAGTAAAAAAATGTACTATTTTAACACTGTCTGTAAACCCATAAATAAATGAAAATGTCTGTAAAATTGGGTAGAAATAAAACATACTGTAACTTGACATTGATCGTTTGTCATTCAGAATCACTTCTTCTATCATAGAACTACATTCACCAGGACTTTATCAATTCCCTGCTTTCTATTATTGCACATTCAAAGAACCCAACTGATCAATTAACTTCAGCTTAAACAATTCTGTAATTCCAAATTCCTGTGTACAAAATATCACGAGTGACAACACACTTTGGACACATTATTTTGTTGGTTATGGTATTTTTAGTGATGTTAGTAAAAAGTTTAGCATGTCAGCAAAAAAAAAAAAAAACTTCAGATCTTCACATCAGTAAAAACTAACATGACAGGTTGACAACCCTGCTCCGGCTCACTCTCTGTCACTCCCCCATGCCTGGTCCCACTCCTTCCCTACAGGGCAGGCGGGTCAGTCCCAGGGTCATGAGGGGCTTCCTGCCTGGTGGACTGGGAAAAAACCAGAGCAGCTGGTGGAAGGTCTTTATGGAGGAGACTCTAAAAAGCAAAGCCTGGAGGAAGGGGAGTTGGAACTAGGGCAGGATTGGGACATGTGAGGCTGGGCATCCAAAGAAGCCATCCCGACTCCTGCCAGTGATTGACCCGGGAGGCCCACAGCAGCCAGGGAAATACAGGGTTGCCGGGGACAGAGCTGCAATGCTGTGCTGGCCAAGGGAGGGGCTGCACCACTCTGCCCATTGGAAGGGAGCAGCCAGCCTGCTGGCAGGGCTTGTAATTGTTGCTTGGCATGGAACCCACCCTGGAGGGCCTTAGTCTGGGAACACTGGGAATGGAGGGAAGGAAAGGCAAGGGCCGAGGAGTGGGCTTCAGCATCTCTGGGAAGGGACTGGGCCACAGCAGCTGTGTGATAGGGCATCCTGTCAGGGGGATGTTGGCACCCATGTAACAGACCGGGCAGCCAGTGTCTGCGGCTCCCCAGTGCACAGCAGCCTCTGCCCTGGACAGCCCTGCCCCTGGACCCCAGACTGTGTGGGTGTGCTAGGCCCTGATCTCCTCCAGGTGTCAGCCCAATGACACCCACAGACCTTATGCCCCTCCCTGGACTGGTGGATACGGGGATGTGCACACTGCCCTCAGTGGTCCCACTGTCCCTGGTTCCAGGATGTCCCTACATTCAGCTCTAGGAAGCTCCTAGCCAGCAAGCAAGTGGGGCCTGGGTGGGCGGGTGCGGCATGGCCGGGCAGAGCTAGGCAGCATCAGGCTCAGACAGAAGAGGTGGTAAATGCCGCCACCCAGAGGAGAGTCTGGGAGCCTACAAGGGTCTGAAGCAATTTGGCTCTGGGAACCCAGCTTAGCAGCGCAGCCCCCTCCTTCAGGGCATGGCCTGCGCAGGCTCGGCCCTTGTGTGCCACTGCCAGCTGGCCTGTGCGGCCTGGCTCCAAGTGGGGCACCAGCAGCGCAGGGCACAGCTATGCATTGCTAGAGACACACCCTCCAGCCAGCCAGGCCCAGGCCCAGCGCTGGTTCACAGATTCCCATGCTGACACCATAGGTGGCTGAGGGCAAAGTGCCGCCCGTGTGTCTGAGGAACACAGTGCCCACCTCCCTGGCCCTGCAGCTGCTGTGCAGACTGGGCAGAGGTGGGGGCAGGGGAAGGTGGTGGTGGTTCCTTGAGCCCTGTGCTTGAATGCCCAGCTGCTCTCTGGTGCAGTGGTAGCTCCTGAGCTCCCTGCCTTCCAGGGCAGCACTGCGGCAGCATCACCCTTGAAATGGGAACAAAGGGCAGGCACAGCCAAGGAGTCCACGGGAGGGTGGAGGGGGAACAGTATCAGCTTCCTCAGAACTGCCACCACTGTCGGCCAGCCCAGCAAGCTGCCCCTCCCCCTTTGCTTTTTGGGTGGGGCTGATGAAACACCTGGAACGGCCACTGAGCAGGTCTCAGTGTGGGGAAGACCAGGCTGGAGCTGAGGACCTTGCCAGCAAACCCATGGGAACCTAACAGGCTGTATAGCCTTGCTGTGAGCCTGAGAACATGGAGCAACCTGTCAAAGGGCAGCTGAGGGCCCTGGCCTGGCGCACGTCCTTCCAGAACAACCAGAGACCTAGGCCCCACAGCTGGCCGAGGATGCCAGGGCCCCTCACTCTGGGCCCTGCTGCTGGCCATGAGGCCCAACCTCTCTTGTGCTGCTGCCAGTTTCTGAGAGCTGCGTGGGAACAGCCCTGCAGCCTCTGTGCATTCAGGGACAGAAATGCTCAGTGCATGGAGCTTCAGGTCAGGGGCAGCGGGACAGCTGCTGCCAAATCTGGAAGCAGCACCCTGAAGTGCTCAGGGGCTCGCTGATATCCAGGGTTGAAATAGTATGAGGGGACCCCATGGCAAGTGCCTGTGCTATGGTATCCAAACTTCAGAGCTATGCCAGGTCCTTTTTCTCTGTTCAAATAAACCTCTTTCTCTCTGCTCAGCCCTGTTGCCCTCCTGGATTCAGGCTGCAACCTAGGTCCCTGGCAGTAGGGCCTTATGTGGCAGACAGGGCCATCCTTGCGGGGGGAGTAGAGGGGTGTGTGTGAATGGGGCACTCGTGGGCCCCGCACTGTCCCACTCCCCCCCCCCCCC
>ML685815.1:8983586-9033790 GCA_007922175.1 Pelusios castaneus
TCTGTTCCCTGTAAATTAAATATACCAAGAAAAATCTTTCACCCCAAATTAGAAATTTGACATTTGTTTGCCTTGTGAGTCAGATCTATATCCTTCTATATAGGGAAATGTTTCCTGTTCTACTGTAAGTCCTAAATAATATGCAATACTTGTGTATAAACAAAGAATGTATGAAGCATGACCTCCAAATTAAGAAGATTATAGAGATTTTGTTGGTTTTCACTGCAAATAATTGTTGCACTCTAGAACTAATGGGAATTGTCTGGCATTAGGGAGGAGAAATGTTGAAAGATATTAACCAGGTATAACTTTAGGAAATTAAGTGAAATTGCTTAACAGGGGAGATCCCAACTGATAGTAGGGGCAAATAACCCAAAATATAGTCCTCGTAATCACTCCAATTTAAAAAGTCTCTGATGAGCAAAGGATTAAGGACATTTGTAATACACCAGCACCATCTACTGGGTACCAATAAGCACAAGAGTGAAAGCTGAGGACCTGTTAGCACAGATAGAATAGGGATCAGAAGGCAGCCCCTCCAACAAGCCCTGAAATAAAACTGAGGTTACTATGTGCCCAGCCTGACCTGATGCTATGTCATACACTCCCCTGCATTTAATTTCCTCCCACTCTGTAACTTTCCTATCTTCAAAGCGTCTGACGAAGTGGGATTTTCTCCCACGAAAGCTCATGCGATTAATAAATCTGTTAGTCTTTAAAAGTGCCACAAGACTCTGTTGTCTATGTGCCCAGGGGAACTGACTGAACCCAACAAAAGAAGCTGAAGAATCCTAAATGTGATTGATGCCCAGTCCAGTGGTATGGACAGGACTCTTCCCTAACCCAGGATTAAGAAACAATGGTGAGATTTCATGTCATAGATTGTATTTCCCCTTCTATGCTTTAATATAACTGTTGGCTATCTTGCTGAGTCTACAATCTCTAGTGAAACTTCAAGTAACCATGCTTTAGATTTTAATTCCTTTATAAATCCAAGCAGATTGACCCAAGAGGGATTGAAAAGAATTGTTGTAAGCAATTGCTTTTAATAACCTAAACTTGTTCCTTTTGGGCCAAATCTCATTAAAGTAATAGCCATACTCTTCACAGTGCCTGAAAGACATGTGCAGCCCTGGAAGCGAGAAAAATGTGTTAGGCTCTAAGGAATTGAGAACTGTGGATCACAAGTAAATATATTAAGAAATCTTGGTAATTTGCCTCATTCTTAGATATCATTACTGAGCCTCAACTTTGGTCTCTCATAACTGCTTACAGTACTGTAGTGTGTGTGCACGTGTAGTATACCACAAATGAGTGGCAAACTGCTGATTAGATATTAATGTGGTTCTAGGCAAATTAATAAATTGTTGGTTGGTTAACAATAAGCAAATGTCCTGATTTGCAAAATATCATTCAAATTAAAAGTTGACCTGAAAAGAACCCACTATTAAACTAGTAAAACTCCCTGGACTCAATACAAGGCAAGTGTAATTTCTAAGATTTCAACTTTAATATCCAACTGGCACACTGGAAATTAAAAAATTGACCTTTAGTTTCTCTGCAATGGCCTTATCTTCATTCAGTCATACAGCAGTGCTGTTACTTTCAGAGTCTTTGGCTAACTATTCAACTTCTTTTTTTGGCCTTCCTTATTATATTTTTACATGTCAGTTGCCAGAGTTTATACTCCTTTTTATTCTCAATAGGCTTTATTTTCTACTTTTTAGAAGATTTTTTTTTGCCTTTGATTCCTTTACTTTGTTGGTTAGCCACACTGACACTTTTTGATCTTCTTACTATGTTTTTTAATTTGGGGTATACATTTAAATTTAGCCACTATTATGGTGTCTTTAATGCAACTTGCAGGCATTTCACTTTTGGCATGTACCTTTTTAATTTGTTTAATTCCTCATATTTGCATAGCTCCCCTTTCTGAAATTAAATGCTATCTTGGTGGCTTGGTTTGGTGTCCATGCCCCGCATCCCAGAGATGTTAAATTTTATTATGTTATGATCATTAGCAAGCGATTCAGCTATATTCAATTCTTGCACCAGATTCTGGGCTCCATTCAGCACTGAATCAATAAGAGCCTCTCCTCTCGTGGGTTCCAGCACTAGCTGATCCAAGAAAGTCTTTATGGTGTCATTTCTATTTCCTGTTCAGATGTAACATGTATTCAGTCAATATGGGAATGGTGAAATCTCCCATGATTTTTTTTTTTTAATTATTTTTAACACCTCCCTAACCATTTCACATTCACAATCACTGTGCTCGTCACATGGTTGGTAGTATATCCCTACTACTATATTCAATCATGGAATTACTATCCATAGAGATTCAATGGTACAGTTTGGTTCATTTAAGATTTTTACTTTATTTGACTCGACACTTTCTTTCCCCAACCAGTATGACCTATTTTGTACTTCTGATATATTTTGAACTCTGGTATTATTGTCTCATTGATTATCCTCATTCCACCAAGTTTCTGTCATGCCTTTTATATCTGTGTCATTTAATATGAGGCACTCAAATTCACCCCTTTTAGTATTTAGATTTCTAGCATTTGCAAATAAGCACTTAAAAATTGTCAGTTTGTCTGTTATGTGATGTATTTGAATGGGACTCTTCATTTAACTGTTTCTCATAAGATCCTATCATCTTCCATCCTCTTCTCATCAGGTTACAGAGAATATCCATCAATAGATCCTCCCCTAAGGGATCTCTGTCCAAACCACATGCACCTTTTGGTTTTTTCCCCCAAAGAAAGCAGCTAATCATTAGGAAGATGATTGTCATGATCCTTGTAAATAGAGTTCTGTGCCTAATATGCGTAATGGAAAGATGACTTCTAATCTGGTTCATGACATTTTTGAACAGTTAGAAAAATTCTTAAATTCAGTTTGCAAAACAAGTAAGATTAGCAAGAGGGAAAAAAGGAGGGCAGTTCAGATAAATACAGTTAAAAACAGAACCCCGACCATTAAAAGAATTGTTATAAATTTAAGGCAAGCCAGCACAGATTATTACAACTGTCTAGTGAAAAATCTCTCTCCCATTTTAGGAAATGGGGACACACCAAGCTGAAGGGACAAAGTTTGGAAGTACAAAGATCAGCCCCCCAGTTTTTGGTTAGTTCTAGCCAACTAAACAACAAAAATTGGAGTTAGGAATTTAATGTGTAATAGGGGCTGTGAAATGCACAGGGATTGTGGACATTGACAAATGTAAGAGTTATTCAATCTGACATGCTAAAAATGCTAGGAAATGAAGTATTCCCAAACTGAACCACATAATTGATCTCAAGTAGATAGTCACTAGGAAATATATAGCTGCACACAAATAGGGAAAATTGGGTTTGAAAACCAGACCTCTGGATAGCCAAAACAGTGTTTGACTGTTTGAATTTTATTATAGCTAATAACTGTGACATAAACATCAAGAATTGAGTCTTGCAAATTCAAGCTGTGGAAATTCCCTTTAAAGATGTGACCTAATTTGTCCCATCCTCCTGGGGGTATGTGTGTGAAACCATAATATTAGTTACAAAATCATAGTAGATATGAAGCAGGAATGAATTTTTAGATTACTGAATATTTCTGACAAACAATAAATAGTGAAAGAATGGATGCACAGCTGTAAAACATGAATTAGATGATCCAGTAAATGCTGGCACAGAAAAAAATTTGAAGGGAAAAGGGATGAAGGTAAGTTCTTGGAGTTTCTACTGGACCTGTTCCAGCACAATGCTATGCACTTAATAAGCAGCAGTGCAGTCTGAGAAATTTTCTAGTTAGGAATCACAAGTTTTTCCTCTAGCTCCAAGAAAGGTATCAATTATACAGACTATTTTCCAGTTACAAAGAGGATGGAGACTTTACAAGACACAGGAGAGATGTAGCAGTATAAAAGTGGTGGGACTTTTTGCCATTTGGGGAGGGTGAAGAACCAGCTCAGCCAGCGGCTATTCCACCCTGATTTCATGGCCTGCTGGCGGCATGATCCTGGTGCGGTTCACCCCATTCCTACTACCTGACCCTCAGGCATGAGGAAGACCCTGGAGCTCATCAATCCGGAACAATTCAGGTGCCAGCACCTTTTCTGGCTCCTCCTGAGGGTCTGGCTGTTCTGCGGGCCCCCCCCACACGCTGGCCAAGGTGGCTGCACATAAGCTAGGGAGCGGGCCGGCTGAGGGGCGCTTTCCGACCCTGGGGCCAATCCCCGCTGGCCACACAGCTGAGGAGAGCCTCAGACGCTGGCTCCATAAGGGCTAGCAGGGCCCTGGCCAGGTCTGTGCTCGTTTCCCTTCAGGATCATTCGATCTCGGTCCGACCCTCTCCTCACCACCTCCCTTCAGGCTGGGGGAGGAGCTTTTCATTGTGAAGCCGCCCACTTCCCACAACCCAAATAGGACCAACGGGAAGCCAGAGAACAGGTCCCATTGGCCCACGTGAGGCTAAGGACAGGATCATGTGGCCTGGCTGTTGAAATTCCATTGGTTGGGCCGCAACACACACGCCCACTGAATTCTCATTAGCTGAGCGGCATCACATGAATAGAATGCGCCATTTCTATTGGGCGGGGATGTTACATACGCTAGAAGCGTGCTTCTGTGGTCGAACACTGATTGGCTGGACTGGAGGCCCTTCACCCTCCGACCGAGAAGAGCTCCAGGAGTGGCTCATTTGTGTCACGTGGAAGGGGAGTGAGGCCGGGCTGGAAGGCGCATGTGTACTGCAAGCCGGGTCTGTGCCGAATGTGGGGCCTTCGGCCAGCGTTGCTGGGTTTCGGCTGTGCGCCGCGGAGTCTGCTCGGAGTGGGCCGCATCATGTCCGGGGCCCCCGCCGTGTCCCGGCACTACCGCACCCGGGAGAAGCGGCAGGCCTCGCAGCGGTTCGCGGACGGGCCCAATACCGTCTACGTGCAGGTTGTGGCGGCCGGGTCCCGGGACGCGGGCGCCGCGCTCTATGTCTTCTCCGAGTTCAACCGGTTAGTCTGGCCGGGGAGCGGGGGCTCCGGCGCCGCTTACGCTGCCCCGTCCGGTCTGTGCTGGGCGCCGCCTCCGGCCACTTTTCCCCGGGTCCCACGCCGCTGGCTGGGCCTGGCAATGTCAGCGGGGGCAGCCTCCATATACCGCGCGTGGTGCCCAGCCTGGCCTCGCCTGCGGCTCCACCTTCTTTTACTCCCGGGAGTCCCGGCCAGGCTGCAGCCCTGCCTCAACTCTGGTGGCCCGGCTTGGTGCTGTAGAGGGAGGATCCTGGCCAGGCAACCTTCCCCCCCCCCCCCCCCCCCCAGGAAGCGCCCCTTCCCTATGGTGGGGCTGGGCAGGCTTCGCTCTGTTAGATGCCAGCTGTCTGTTGCAGGAGGGAGACACACCGCTGTGCTGCCCTGGCCTCTCAAAGTGGGGCAGGAAAAAGTCATCTATTGTTATAAAACCCTTTGACATGTCTGCTAATGAGAGCTCTGATCCTATCCTAGGTATCTCTTTAACTGCGGGGAAGGGGTCCAGCGCCTCATGCAGGAGCACAAGTAAGTGCCATTACTGTGTTCTTAAGGGAAAGAAGTTACAGCAGCTTCGAGATGGCCCTTTGGTGACTCTGTAACCCAAACCTTTCTCTTCTCAGGTTAAAAGTGGCTTGTTTAGACAACATCTTTGTGACCAGAATGAACTGGAACAATGTTGGTGGTTTGTCTGGTAAGTGAGAGCTGGGGTGCAGGCTTTGTAGTTTCTTTAGGCCAAGTTTATTGCATATGCTAGGGGATCTTTGCAGTCCTCCATTTCGTTAGGACAAGTGCCCTTTGTGCCTGCTTTGCATCCCTTTCTGTTACAAAGTCTCCCTTGTTCCCCCTTGCCCATACCAAGTTCCCTATTCTCCTCTTCTGTATGGGGCTTTGTGTGCCTCCATTTTTCTTCCTACCATGGTCTCTGTAGGAATCCTATCCTACATGCTAGGTTCTTCCAATCTCCCTCTCACCACCCTCATTTCCCTCTTCTTCTCTTGTTTTCAAGATTCACCAGGGTTTCTGTGTGCTTCTCATTGTTTCCTCTACCCATTCCACGGTCCCCCATATCATCCTGTCCCAGGTGTACTGTATGTCCTTCACGCACGCCACCCCATCACTCCCAATGTCAAAGGAATGACCATTCTGGGTCAGACAAATGATCCATCTAGCCCTGTACCCTGTCTTCTGACAGTGGTTACTGTCAGGTGCTTCAGAGGGAATGAACAGAACAGGTAATCATCAAGTGATCCATTGTGTCACCCATTCCTAATCTCTGGCAATCAGCAATCCCTGTCAACATGTCAATTAAGTGCTATTGGGTGGCCAGGCAGAGTGAAATAAGAGCACTGTTAAACTGGAAAGCATTAATAGTGGGTGTCGTCAGCTGTAGCTATGCTAAAAAGCTAGTGGGGACTTAAGGCTAGTCTATACTTGACATGCTTTTTGGCGAGAGTTGACAGGAGATACCCAAGGTGCGTAAAATATCTTGCATATCTCCCGACGATTTACTAACTACTCCTTACATACTGTGCTAAACCGACCGGAAATGGCATCTGGTCGGCATAGCACTGTTCCAGTTAGGGGGCTGGAGTTAGAGCTTCAGTTCAGAAATCGATTGAGGATGTCTTAGACCTCTCAATCGAATGCAGAATGGTGCACTGACAACAGTGAATTTGCTGCTGTCAGTATAGACACGTTTGCTATTCCTTTTAGTTTTCTGGTTCCCCCCGACCCCCCAAATATGAAGGGTCCTGCCCTTCGATGTCTAGAATATTCCCTGAAGTTCTGGATTTGATGAGATGTGCTGTTCAAAATTCAATGTGTTACAGACTGAGAAATGCTTTTAACTTGAGCATATGGGCTCAGAAGCTTGGCCAATTAATACGTTGCTGGAGTCTGTTATTAAACAGCTTTGCTGCGAGCCTTGTGATTTATGTGTTGGTTTTGTCTTCTATTTGTATCCAGCACCCAACTATGCTTTAGTATAATCCGTTCTTGTAATATAACTTTCATGCTTGTATCAGATCAGCTAAGATTCTAAACTGTTCTCAAAATGACATAGCTGTCTAAACTTTCCTACTTTAGTTGCTAATAACATTAAAGATTCTTGTAAAAAGAGAGAGGGGGAAATCATTTGTTTTTTCTACTCTGTCAATTTACTCTGCATATTAGCACTTTTTATGTATGCAGATTGTTTCCCTTTATTAGTCAGTTTCCCTTGTTGCGAAGAAGCCCGTCAACACTGTAACAGGGAGCATAGAAAGATATTTGAGAAGTAAATGATTGTAAACCTACCAAAATTGGGACTCTGAGGTACTTTCCACTATAGCACATTCCCCTGGTGTTTATCTGAGGATGTACATAATTCCCATCACTGTAGTACCTTAATGTTTTCTCAGCACTTAGCGATTTATCCTGTCAGCATTCCTGTGAACTGGTCTCTGTTTTACCGCTAGTGCAAAGATATCAGAGATTTGTTCAAGATCACACAAAGCAGAGCTTTGTATTGAACTCAGATGCCCCGAGTCTCAGACTGGGGCCTTAATCACAGGACGGTGAAGGGTGGAAATTAATATAAGAACAGCCATTCTGGGTCAGACCAATGGTCCATCTAGTGCAGTATCCTGTCTTCTGATGGTGGCCAAAGCCAGGTGTTTCAGTGCAGTATCCTGTCTTCTGATGGTGGCCAAAGCCAGGTGTTTCAGAGGGAATGAATAGAACAGGCAATCCAAGTGATCCATCCTGTAGGCAATTCCCAGCCTCTGGCATACAGGAATCCCTGCCTATTCTAGCTAATAACTATTGATGGACCTATGAAATTGAACAGATAGGGAAAAGCACATTGCAGCCTTTGCTGTCGAGGCACTCCTGTGGGTTCATGTTGTAGGTTGTTTACAAAGCAGTACTTTCCCGGCTGTCTTTTCCAGGAATGATTCTCACCTTAATGGACATCGGGGTCCCGAAGTGTGTTCTTTCAGGGCCACCTCAACTGGTGAGTTGCTGTTTTCTCTTGAAAGTGGGGGAACCCTCTGAGTCTGAGACCATAACCTGTGAGTGAAGAATTGTTGCTAGGTACTGAGTTACCTTGTGAAATGCTCCATCCATTAGGCACTGCTCTAATTGAATGCATCCTACCCTGTAATTGTTTGGATTTGCATTTTGGGCTTGCTTCACAGGGTGTATAGCTCATTTGTGAGTTGTCTCAATTGAAAACAGAGCTCTAGGCAGCAGCAAGCCTACAATTGTGGCTCATGCATGCCTGTCCCTGCCCCCCACCCTAGGGCAGGAGATGTTCAGGTGCTGAACCTCAGCTGTCCCAGGAAGGGGGGGGTCTGTATCTGTGGACAGGGTTGGATTACCGCACTGGCCTACACAAGGTGTGGGCCCTTCACCCTGCCCGTGCTGGGAGGTGGGGGGGAAATGGGGCTGCCCTGGACCGGAGACTGGGCTCTGCTCTTCTGCCCCACTCTTGGGCTGGCTGGTCTGCCCCTGGAGAGGGTGGGCTGGTGCAACTGGTTGCTCTGCTCCAGGGATGGGGCCAGCTGGCGTACAGTACGGCCCGTGTGTGCCAGTCGGCCCTCCTGCCCCTAGGGACCAACCAGCCAGGCAGGGTCTGGCCTCAGGGCCCCCCCCAGTGCTGGCCCACCCGCAGGGGGCGCTGGAAAGGAGGTGGTCACTGGTGAGGCAGACAGGACTTGGGGCCGCAAGGCCCCGAACTGTCTCTGTCTGTGGAGGGAGGGTTGGCGGTTGGCTTGTGGAGGTGAAAATGCAGGCTTGGCTCCGCATTCCATCCACCCAGCAGCCCTCAGTGCCTCCTATGCCCCGTAGTAAGAAGAAATATGGTGTCCATTTTTCCTCCAACTGGGAGTGGAACTTAAGAGCTTCTCTGCACCTGAGTGAATCTTATTTCATTAGATGTAAACCTGTGCTTGAAAAAGTTACTGAAGTCAGTAATGAACAGGCAGTGACTTCTCTTTAGGTGGTGATTTTTTCACCTTATTGTCTTTTTTTCCAGAAAAAATACCTGGAAGCTATCCAAATGTATTCTGGGACACTAAAAGGATTAGACATAGGTATGTACAGCACTCATCCACATGCACTTTGTCTACAGTATGTGCACGTCTGTGTGGATGGCAGCCTTGCAGTGTGTGAAGTGTTAAAGGAGCATTCAAGAAAGACAAGGCCATTGTGAAGAAACTAAATTAATTTGTTACATCAGTCTTCACTACATAGGATGTGTGGGAGATCCCCAAAAGGGATAACCATTATGTGGGTGACGCATCTGAAGTACTGTCCCACAGTGATGTCGGTAGAAGAGGTTTTGGAATAAATTGATCAATTAAACAGAAGTAAGCCAGCAGGACCAGATGACATTCGCTCAAGAGCTGTGAGGGAACATGTGTGAAATTGCAGAACTACTATTATGTAACCTGTCGCTGAAACAAGCCTCTGTATCAGTTACCTTCCGGCCATCTAATGTAATACTAACTTTATAAAAAGGCTCCAGAGGTGATCCTGGTAATTATAAGCCGGTAAAACTAACTTCCAAACTAGGCAAATTGGTTGCAGAATAGACATGCCTTTTGTTTTCTGTTGTGTGGGGAACTAGGGAGTTGTAATGCTTGGTTATCTTGACACTAGTTTTCCAGGATCAGAAACACATTGATAAGAACTTAGAATTAAAACCAAGTGCCAAGCTGCCTGGCTCAGGGATTGAGAATGGGCAATAGATCCTTTCCCAATCAAGTCACTGGCTCATACCCAGAACTGATGGGCTGTTTGGTGATCTGTGTAATGAATTATTTCCAGTCCACTTCCTGGTAGAGAGCTATTGATGTGGTAGTGTTGTTTGAAGTACACTGTCATCGTCTGGCATCTTTGGAAGCTCAAAGCCAAGAGTTGACTGGGTGCAGAGTAATCTCTACCTTACTGTTGCTGTGGGGAAGCTCCTCCAGGTGGGGCGGGGGGCGGCGGAGAGAAGGATGGAACATATGAATTGCCCTAATGGATCAGCTGTTGGCCTATATAGGGCAATATCTTGTCTTGTCAAAGGCCGATACCAGTCTTCTCAGAGGAAGGTATGTAAAATCACCTGGGCAACTGCAGAAAATCTAACTTGCATGTAGGGGAAATGCAGTGGCTTGCTTGTTCCCTGATGCCAGAGGATCTATATCCCTTCAATTGTATTAATGTCCAAGACCAACCTCATCACCTCTTTGAAACAATAAGTGAAGGTATTTGTCTCCATCCCATCCCATCTTCCAAGGCAGTAATTGCCTTACTGAGGGATCACATAACTAGCTTAACAGCAAAGGCCTGTATGTGGCTGAGGTCCTGTGCTCGTCCTGCTGGGATGTCTCTATTCTTATAAGAGAGATTTAAAAGGAGGTGTAAGGTGCTGAGCAGGTTTCTTGCATTTCTGCAATGCAGATTCCCCTTATTACTTTGGCTGCTGACTTGTGCAAGAAAAGAATTTGGCAGATTTATTCCTGATCCCATTGCTGTTAATTCATTATGTATATTACAAACTTGGGATACAACTTCGTAATATAATGCACTATTAAAAATAATATGTCATCTGATCATTCTTTTTGATGCTGTAGTGTAGCATTTGCCATCTACTGATATCTTACTAAAAACAACTTGCAATTATTCGAGTGCTTGTTTATGTTCTTCGGAGTGTGAGCCCCAGTTCATAAATATCTATTACCTCTGCTAGCGACACATGGGCAGATGTAGTGCTCTCCCTGCTTTAAACATCATTAGGATTATATAAAGGCAGAATTGGAAACCTGTTAATAAACCAAAAAAACAAAACAAAACCCAAAAAACCCAAAACCACCCTGAGGCCACAGAAACCCTGGCTTATTCAGAAATGTGTAGTGATGAATTTTTTTAATCTCTGCTATTTAGAGCAATTGTGAATATCATTGCTCTTTCCCTTGAAGTCATGTATATTTGTCTCTGGAGTAGTGGGAGCATTTCAACATCTGGCCAGAGGAAACTGCCTGCTGAGTAGCTCCTGAGACTGTCCAAGAGATGCATGTTACTGAATGTGTTTCTGTTAAAACATCTCTCTATCTGGGCTACTTGTACCGTTTGATGCATCTGTAATAGCTGGTTAATTCTTTCTTCGGAGAGGTTATGGCCAAGCTGATGTCTAATATTTTGACTGTCTTGTTGCTAGCTGTGCGGCCGTATACAGACCCCGAGTACAAGGATGAGACGATGACCGTCTGTCAGGTACCTCTTGTTGGTGAGTGTGCACGTTTGATTCAAATGGCAGGAAGGAAAGGGTATCAAACTGCGGTTGGAGAGGGAGGAGAGAGTTTTGTTTGTAAACCTGAGACATAAGAACTACAAGAATGCATGATGGTTTTTACTTCTCCTGTGATGAGAATGTAGGTTTCAAAGTTACCTAATCCAGGACAGGTCCGATTAAAGGATGCTGCCTCCACTAAGAACACGGGTATCTTCCTTCAGATGATAGTTCATGGAAGAAAAGATGGGAAGTTACTGTGATTCCTTAACTGTCTATATTACAAGTTACAGTCATACAGTCAGCTGTACTTAGAGCACATGCTTGTGTTTGGTAGGATGTTGTTGCTGTTGGACACTTGGCTGGAGAGAGCTCTTAGAATGAGTGACATGCAATATGCAGATAGCGGGAATGGTGGGAGGGTTCTCTCTCTACTGGAGAAGCTTTTGACTAAGGCTCCATTTGAGGTTTGATTTTTGTTTTTGTTTTTTTGTTTGCCTCCTGAGCACACTCATCTTTTCTCTTGGTTTTGGGGCAGGAAAGCATTTAGCCAGTGAGCATAGGCTGCATCAGAGTCCTGAAAGGTCAGCCCAAGGTGGAGTCAGTCCCAAATGTGCCCCAGAGCTTGGATTTCCCATCATTGAGCAGCATTGTCTGGAGAGCGACAAGAATAAAGAAGCCCCGAAGAAAATAGTTCAAGGAACTTGAATTTTTTTTTTGTATGTAATCAGAACAAAAACTCTGAAGTGTCTGAAGTGAAGTGAATATACATATTCTTAGTGTAGATAAGAAAACTTGGTGCTACCTGCTGAAATCTTGCTTAAGGGTAATTTAAGCAAAAGGAGAATGTGAGGCTGTGGCTTGACACTGAAGCTAGATTAATTCAGACTAGAAATAAGACAGATTCTCCCCTCCCCCAACACTGATGGTAACTGACACTTGGGACAGGATGGATGCTCTGACACCTCACCTTGTGAATCATGACTGGGTGTCTCGTCTTTCACATGTTTTGGTCTCATAGAAGAAACCACTGGGTTGCAATGATTTGGCCTGTATTATACAGCCAGTTAGACACAGGTGATCACAGCGGTGGCTTATGTATACTTGTGTATGAAAACCCTGGAAGGGGTGGGGCACAGCAAGTTCCATTAACAGCCTTGTCAGAAGTTGGCCCCTTTTTAGTTTTAGAATAAGATGCTCAAACGACATCCTCTTGTGTAACTTTTCTTTTCTTTGTATTTCTTTTAAAAAGATGGCAACAGGAGTGTTGGTGGCAGAGACCCAATCCCGGTGGTGGCTTTCATCTGTAAGGTAACAATTGTTGTATTAAATAGGAGTTCCTGCATTTCTTTATGTAGACCAATGTAATTACAAATTCTGCTTTCTAGCAGAGTAGGCTTTTTGGGGCAGTTGTTTTGTGCCAATATTTGTATTCAGTAACCCAGCACTCAATCTAGTGACTGAGAATCGGCGGGGTTGGAACACAGTTCTGGTGCATCACTCTTAGGTGTGACCTAGAAAAGGAAAACCTTTTTTAATTTGTTGCTTCGTGAATCCTAGGAAGACTTCATTTCTGTTTGTTTCTTACTCTACAAATTCAGATCTGAAGACTCTGTGGGTGACTGGAGAACTAGTGGGGTTATGAGACTGGTCTCTCAAAGGCAATGAAAGCTCACTGAGAGTGGAAAGACTTTCACTGTTTAGCTTAGTCCTGGGTAGCTGTTTATTTTTGTAATGCTGAATTAAGTCAGCTGCTGAGTTATTGAAAGAAAATGTCTCTTTAGACTTGCCATCTCCACGGGGTAGAGCTCTAGACCAGGGTCGGCAACCTGAGCCTGCTCCTAGTGGCCCGCGGAGCTTTCAGCCCTGCAGTGCCGCTCTAGCCCTGAGTGGGCTGAAGCAGCAGCTCCGCACCTGGCAACAGCTCCTTCCTCTCTGCCGGCCCCCTCGCCCCTCCCTTCCTGCGAGGACAGCCACCAGCTGGAAGCGGCAGAGCCGCACTGTGAAGGTGCAGCACCGTGCCTGGTGGCTGCTCTCTATGGCCCCCTCCCACGGTGCGGCTTTGGTCCTGCTGCACCCACGGGAGGAAGGCAGGCAGGGAGAGAGAGCGAGCAGCTGCCGACCGCGGCTCTGCCACTTCTGTCCCGTTGTGCTCACAGGAAGGGGCCAGCCAGCAGAGAGAGAGCAGCTTCACTCTTCCTGCTCACCCCCTCCTCCTGTGAGCACAGTGTGTGGAGCCGGCCCCAGTGGATCCTCAGGGGGCGTGGTGTGCGTGCTGGCTTCCACCCTCCCGCGCTCATCCCTGTCACGTGGCCCAGAGCTGCCGAGGGCTCCAAATGTTCCATCCAGGCTTGCTGGCTGCTCCTCCATGCTGGACCTGCTCCTCTGGTTGGCCCAGTGGTGAAGTGGGAGGCTGAAACAGTGTCCTCTCAGCCAAAGGCTGCTCTTCCCTGCTAGAAGTGGTGCCCTAGGTGCCAAAGCTCTGCCAGTGTCCTTCTCCGGCCCTACTCCTCTCTTCTGTAGGCTCAGCGTTGCTCCCAAGTGCCTTGGAGACAGCCTTAGAGTCGAGGTAAATTGACAATGTCAGCTTCTAAGAAACCAAAGTTAGATGTTCGTTCATTTCAACCTTTCTGGACAATAAATTTGGTTTTGGATCCACATACCTGTGTGAGCAGGTATTTTCACACATGAAGTCTGTCCTCTGCCCCTCTCGGAGCCGGCTAACAACTGATCACTCAGAGGCATGTGTGCAGCTTAAAGTATCCAAATATGTACCGGACATTGGAAAACTCAGCAAAGAAAAGCAAGGGCGAGGATCACACTAAAAAAATTGCATTTTAATTTGATTTTAATAAGAATGTTAATAAAGTTATTTACTTTAGTGTTTCCATACATACAATGATAGTTGTCATCTTGTAGAGACCTGCTTAAACATTGAAATTTATTAGTGGCACCCGACATTGTAAATTAGCGTGAATCGACGAAGACTCAGCACACTACTTCTGAAAGGTTGCCTACCCCTGCTCTAGACCATACCTCTGTTAGATCAGCCACTGATGTAGGGCAGAGAAGGCTTGATGCATCTGAGATGTTATTAAAACCCCCAACAAACAGAAAATTTTTGAGGAAACTCACTCTGCCAGCCCTCTTTGACTCAGAGGGGAGCCAAGAAGGGCATGTACCCCAATTGTTGCTTCATCCTTTCTTTTCCCCTCCCCTTTCTCTATCCATATTGTAAAGCATTGGAAAGGGTTGACTTGCTAAATGTGAACTCTGAACACTTCTTCTTTTACATTGCTTTCAGCTTCACCCCAGGAAGGGCAATTTCTTGGTGCATAAAGCAAAGGAGCTGGGCCTGCCACTGTAAGTATGGGGACCTGGCCTGTGTGCTGGAGGGATGTGAGGATCCTGGTCGTACAGACGCTGTCCGTCTAATGTTGTCCTGTCCTCTTATCCTTAGTGGAACTGCAACTATTGGCCCCATCATTGCGGCTCTCAAAGATGGGAAGAGTATCGTGTTTGAAGGCAGAGAGGTATGACTGGGCTCTCGGCTATTCCAGCTGTGCTGCAGGCTGGGTTTGCAGTCAGTGCTCCTCACGGGACCCAACTAACTCGGAACATTGTATGGACTAAATGCTGCCCGTATGGCAACCAAAATCATCTCCTGGTTAGGAGGGGCTGTAACCACTCCAGTGCTCTCATTGTTCATGCTGTGTACTAGGATTGATTTTTTTTTAACTGTTCCTGAACCATGTCTCTTAAACAGTGGCAGGTACCAGCTTTGCTTGTTTCCTTGGATTCTGTAGCCTTTCTGGGTAGCTTGTTGCAGTTTTGAGCTTTCCCCGTGCCAACTCTAGGCTCGTTTCCTTTGTAACTGGTGATTCTAGGGCCTGTCACCACGTATGAGATCCATTCGAGATCTGCTGTCAGGAGAGGGTGTGGCAATGTATGCAGAAATGACCATGTATCCCATGCCAACAGTGTGGGTTTTGTTCCCCAGCTTTGGGGGCTGGTCCAGTTACAGCAGTTTGACTCTACAGTCAGCTGTGAGCTAATGGAGCTGGCCCTTCAGCTCAGGAAGTAGAGGTGCATAAACTTTCAGATCTAGACTGCCCACACCTGGCCTACTGTAAAGAGGTGTCACCACTCATTGATTCCAGTCATTCATCTTCCTGGGACTCCCTGCAGCTGGTTAAAAGGTCTGATAAAGACTTTAATTTCCCAGGCTACTAACTGGTGGGGGGGGGGGGGGGAGTGACCTAATTACAGGTGTTCCTGGTGGATCCCTAAATAAAATCACTGTGCCCTAGGAGATGTGAGTGAGTGACAGAGGGCCCTGCTTCCCAAAGGAGCTGACATGGGTGTTCCCAATGCACAGAGTAAGATGCTGACCTTCCCTCACTTGCAGAGGAGTCGCTTCTTGATTTGTTGAGGCATTTAATGAAGCATTGTGCCAAATGACCAGCAGAATCGATGATTCATGCATGAGGCTGAGGGATGAGGTTGGAGAGCAAATGGCTACAGTGCCGGAATGGCGCAGCGCACGGAGCAGAGTAGCTTCCCCCAGCTGATGAGTGCTTTCTGTGAGGCCTCAGCCAGCTGCGGGAGAGGAATGAAGATAGCCTGGCGACTGAGCGGCCTGTGCTGCGTGCCCATGCGGGTTTGACAGTATGTACCATGGACTGTTTGCCTCACTGCAGATCCTGCCTGAAGAGGTCTGTACCCCTCCTGACCCGACCTCTGTGTTCATTGTCGTGGAATGTCCCCATGAAGGATTCGTGGATGCCATATGTGAAAATGATACTTTCCGCAGGTATGGGACAGGTGGGTGGGGTGCTCCTGGAATACAGGGTTGAGGTTGGGGGGGGTGAGGGGTCAAGCTTGAGCATTTCCTTATGGAAAACGTCCTGTTAGCCTGGACCAATGGAATCTGGCAGGCTTCTTGGGCAGTGCCAGGATCACCTATAGCAGAGTCCCCAGGACTGGCATTGTTCAGGAAAACTAGCTACTGCAGCAAGATCTAGAGCAGGGGTTTTTTGGTCGAGGGGCCACATGCCAGTTCTTTTCTCACATGGGGGCTGGTGAACAAATTTTTGATAGATAAGGCATAGAAACTGATCTCACTATTAATAAAACTTAAACAGTCAAAAAATAAACACTGGCTTACAAACTCAGTTTGGGTCTCCAAAAGAGAAACTTACATTTCATACCTAAACACAATTCTCAAATAATGTCCATCCTCCCTACAACAACATTTAGTTGTCATTTTCACAACTGTACACAGCAAGTTTTCACTTGTTAATTAAACCATGTATTTGAAAACTTGAAAAAGGCTGACCTTTATTTTTTTTCAGGAAGTGTCAGTGTGGACAGGTGGCAGGGAGGCATGGCAGGGGTGGCCGTATTGGGTAGCAGGGGAAAATGTGGGGAGCGTGGCATGGCAGGGGAACATAGGGGGCAGGAGTGGTCATGTCTGGTTGCAGAGGATAGTGGAGGGAACATGCTATGGCAGGGATGGCTTTTGGGTGGGGGGGGGAAGGGAGAGCATGAGGGGCCGGACAGGCGTGGCAAGGGAACAAGCTGGGGGGGGCGGAGATGGTGGAGTGGCAGGGCAGTGTAGGAGGGCAGAGGTGGCAAAGGAGAGGTGGCCGGGGATCTTGGGCGGGGAGGGCAGAACAGGACAGAGGGTGAGGTGAGGTGGGGTGGAGAGGACAGGACAGAGGTTGGGATGGGGGGGGGGGGGGGCAGGGCAGGGAAGGACAGAGGTTGAGGTGGGGCGGGGAGGTCAGGGAAGGACAGAGGTTGAGGTGAGGTGGGGCGGGGAGGGCAGGACAGGACAGGACAGAGGTTGAGGTGGGGCGGGGAGGGCAGGGGATATGGGGAACACTGGGACCCGGTGGTAAGTCTGCGGCACTGCAGCTTCCCCCCCATCGTGGCCCTGTGACTCGCTGCCTCCCGGGCCTTGCTGCTACTGACCCGGGCCCTGGTGTTGCCCTGGGCCTTGCCCCAGTTGCTTCCCCCATGACTGCCTCCGGTCTCACCCAGTGCCAGGCCCCACTGCTGCCATCCCCCTCCTGGCCCCTGCAGCCTATCTGAGCTCTCCGGCTGCACCACTGCCGGTCCCCAGCAGCCTTTCCAGGCCCCGCTCTTCCCTGAACTCTGGCCCCATGTCTCCCTGGGCCCTTTTCCCCCATCTGCTGGCTCCCCAACCCTCTTACGCCCTCCTGGCGTCCCCCCCCTTCCATGGCTGGAGCTGCAGGGGCATCTAGAGTTGCTCCTTGGCCAGGCTTCTGCCCTGAGCCATGTGTCTGAGTGTACTCAGGGCAGGAGATTTAAAAAGGCCCCAGGTCTCTGGCACCCCTGGCGGGCTGTAGGCTGGACAGGCCTGATCTAGAGCTACCAAGAAGGATCAGCAGAGAGCCAGAATTAGGAGACCTTTTGGTGTAGGACAGGCAGGGCTGGGATAGGGTGCGCCATGTGCAGGACGCTTGACTCTAGAACCAGGTTGGAAATAGCCTGGGTTTGTTACCTTCAGGGCACCTTAAAAGGCCATCTTTCTTGGGAGTGGGGTTTTTGGAAGGGAGATTGTGTTTCAGAAGGCAGAGGAGTTTCTTTCTGTGGCACTTAAGAAGTTACTGTGTTTTGTGGGAATACTGCCACCTTAGTTTTAGGAAGTCCCATAGAATCCTAGAAACTGGAAGAGGCCATGAGGTCATCGAGTCCAGTCCCTTCACTCATGGCAGGATGAAGTACGGTCTTAAACAATCCCTGACAGCTATGTTCCCTCTCCACATTCCTGTGCACCTATCACAGAGGCCTGCACAGCCCACCCAGCGTCTCTTCTCCCCAGTCTGCTGCCCCTACAGGACTTCTTTCAGGAAACTTGGGACAAAGCCTCATTTACTTCTAAATAAAAGATCTTCTAGTGATGATGCTGTTAAGTTATGACTGTAACTTGATTTTGACAGTAAACTGATACCCATTTCTGAAGCTGAAGAGTTATGAGCTCAGTTAGATGATGATCTGCAGGGCTGTAAAAGCTATAAGTGATTGCTCAGTTTGACACAAATATTTATATTTGTCATCTCTAAAAGTGTGTGTATCCTAGAAAATATTTTCAAGGATTATTAAGAAATATCTTCAGAAACTAATTGCTTTTTTACAAAATTATTTTCTTGTGTTTGTTTTAATGTATTTAACTTACGAATTAATTTATCTAAAAATAATTTAATTGTGTGTGCATGTTTATAGTTATAAGCATAATACCGGGTAGCAAAGTAGCACAGTCTAATAATTTCATCATATCCCAACATCATCCAACTTTTCTCAAAGTTATAGTAATGACAGTAATATAAAAACAAAACAAAACATCCTCCCCCTAAATTAAAAGGCATGGGGCAGGAGGGAAGTGCATACATAACTCCAAACACCAACAACAGCTTTATCAGTAGCCAGAAAGGGGATCATTTTCATTAATCAAAAGCTACTAAGGACGCTCTACTGGTTAGTTTACAGCCCTCAGAGTGGCCGTTCATTTACATTATAAGATCAAAGGTCAGCTCTGCTGTTATGGCATCAGAGCTGTCCTCCTAACCTAACAAGTTGCCATTATAGCTGACTAGCGAAATTGCCCGACCCTGAGTCTTTTTTCCACAGCCCGACTCTGCATCTCTTCTCCCCAGCCAGTAAAGGCTAGATAAGCAGTAAGAGTCATCATCTCACATTTGTTTAGTAAATTAATAAAACTACAGTATTTCAGTTTAACGTTTTTATTTAAGTTCGAATGAAAAGACAGCAGGAATGCATTTCTTTTGAATGAAGGTACTTAGGCAACTTATTCCAATGGTTAATCACCCTGACGGTTTTTTCCTAATGTCCAACCTAAACCTCCCTTGCTGTAATTTAAGCCCATTGCTTCTTGTCCTATTATTGGTGGTTAAATAGAATAATTTTTCTCCCTCCTCATCATAACAAGCTTTTAGGTAGTTGAAAACTGTTGTTCTGTGCCCTCTTAGTCTCCTCTTTTCCAGATTAAACAAACCCAGCTCTTTCAGTCTTCCCTCATAAGTCAAGTGTTCCAGACCTTTAATCATTCTTGGTGCTCTTCTCTGGACTTTCTTCAGTCCTCATCTTTCCTGAAATGAGGCACCCAGAACTGGACACAGGACTCCAGCTGAGGCCTAATCAGTGTGGAGTAAGGTGGAAGAATTTGTGTCTGTCTTACAATACTCTTGTTAATATTCCTGCTAATATGTTAATGGTCCATGTACCTGGACTGCATGATACGCACCTTCCTGTCATTCTGACACATCCAAGTAGTTGCCCTTTCAAACGTCTTTACATACAATGAGCTTACCCACTGTTACATTCTGGGGTGTGATCCAGGCAGGTGAAGAGTTGTCATCTCTTACCCTATCATCCTTATGTGCCCTGCACCTTTGTTACTGTAACTGTCTGTCTGTCTGGGATGCCCACAGTCAGCCACAAGCTTGCACTTTGTCGATGTATTGGGCAGCCCTAGTCCAACACTTTGGATCCTGGAGCCTGCCTGCAACATCAGCCTTGGTTAATGAGTGGTAAGGTGGTTCCCCTCTCTCTCCAGCCCCTAATTCCACCCCCCCCCCCTCACCCCCAAGGTGTCCAGCTCTGTCCTGAAACAATCAGGGGAATGTTAAGGTTTGTTCTCCCTTTAAGGAGGCAATATCCAGCAGTTTGTTACTGTAACTCAGGAGTTCTCAAACAGAGGGTTGTACCCCCTCCGGAAGTCGTGAAGTTGTTATGGGTGGGGGGTTGTGAGCTTTTAGCCCCTGTGCATGCCAATAAGGGTGGCCTGCAGGGGAGGTCATCACTTTTGGGGAGGGTTTGTAACAGCCTGAAATACGTTCAAAGAAGATATCTGGGGGGGAGGAAGGGAAATTGAAATTCCCTGCTGTAACTGGAGATACTGAACGGTTTAGTACAAACACGGCACTGGACTGGTTTAGATTACAAGAAGTTAATTATATTTTAGTGGGACAAAGGTAAGGATTCAAATCAGAAATGGTTACAAGAGAATTAAAGATAGGATTTAGTCTACAGAAAAATATTTTAACGAACTGGACTGGGTTCCAGGCAAAATGATCACCATGTTTCCATCAGGATGGCTGATCAAATTCCTATTTCAGGATCTATCCACCAGAGTTGAAGGTCTGGTACCTTTATTGTCTTTGGTGAAAGCCAGATAACTTGGGATTCTGTACACCTCTCTTCTGTAGTTCATTGAATCTTTTGAAATAGATTTTTAATGGATATTTCCAGATCAGTCAGTTTGCAGCTGTGAGGTGCAGTACATGAGTCTGTCTTGAAGAAAGTGTCCTGCTGCTGTTTCCCCCACTGGGGTTGTCTGCCAAAAGGCAAATTACATAGCCTCTCCTCCCCCAACTCTTGGTGCAACTGACTGAACACAGGCTGTTCTTAATGTCACACCCACCTCACAGGATGTGAGGAATTGGCTCCATCGTGTAGATGGAGGCTCTGAGAGCTCTGTGGAAAACGACTGACCTGAGGCCACTGTGGAGTGTTTGTGGGGAGTGTGAAGTAGAACCCAGAACTCCAAATTGTCTGCCAATAGATTCTGGAGTGCAGCCTTGTCAGGTAGGTGAAATCTCTGTAATAGGAGCTCTGCACCATCCTTATCCTGGATCTTGAATGTCTATTTTAGGTACCAAGAAGGAAAGGGTGAGGGTCAATTGGCCTTGGTTGTTCACATCACCCCAGAATCAGTGCTTCATGACAGCCGGTACAAACAATGGCTGGAAAGGTATGTGGATCTTTTTTAGTTAAGATGACTTAAAATAACCTGGGAGGAAGCATAACCCAAGGTTGTCATGACCCAGACTAGCTAATAACGGCCATGGGTCAGGGCATATGTAGGTTCAGAGAGCAATGGTTTATAAATGGCCTCAGGTGCTTGGTAGTGGGCTGGAGCTGAAGTAGTCTTATCTCTAAAGATACCTTCTCCTCCTCCTCCTCCTCCTCCTCCTCTTTCTCTCCAGGTTTGGACCTACAACTCAACACCTGATACTTAATGAAAATTCAAACACTGTGCACAGTCTCCGCAGCTACAAGATCCAAACACAGCTGAACCTCATTCACTCAGAAATCTTCCCACTGCTAACCAGATGCAAGAGTCAGGTGAGAGGCTGCATCTTGTGACACATGGCATCCTCTCCAAAGGTGAGCGCTCACCCGCCTAGATGTTGCTCTTTCTGAATCATCCTCAGGAAGAAGAGGCCACTTTCGGTGTTCCTGTTGTGCGGGGAGAGTGCCTCCTGAAATACCAGCTGAGACCTCAAAAACGGTGGCAGAGGTTGGTACTTTAGGTTACATGTAAACTAAGGCTTAGAGGGCACCTACCTGGGAGCAGAACTTGTTTTATATGCTCAGATGATGAGCTGAGACAAAGGCGCATTCAGCATCTGAATAGTGGGTGGTACCAAGTTGCCTTGAAGTCACCTCTGCACACTGATTCTAGGCCAATCTGTGCTGGGCTAGATCCCTGGAAAAGCTTGGACCTGCCTGTGGTGTAAAGGGTTGGGTGTGGAGGGGGTTGCATTGTGTGGCCCCAAAGAAATCAAGGCCCCAGTTTGCCAAATGCTGCACAAATCTCTAGCAACAATCTGTGCCCCAGAGCATTTGGACTCTACATTTAAGGCTGGTTCCATGGTTGTAATGTTCAAGTGGAGGCCTCCGTGTACATCCTCTTGTGTCACAGAAATTTCAAAGTTTAAAAGCAAGAAGGAATCATCAGCTCCTCCAGTCTGACCTGTATATCACAGGCCACTTATGCTGCACCCAGTAATGGGGGACTGAGGGAGAGGGCAGAATTCTTTCCAAATCCCACACAGTTATGATCCTGAAGGAACAAGACCCATCATCCAGGCATCTAAGAAAGAGGGGTCTCTGTACCAAGGGCCTAATTGTCCAGTCTCAGGCTGTGGGCAATGGCTGCTGGCTTCAGAGGAAGGGTAAAGGAGGAGGTGGAATGGATTCTGTTGAACCCTGAATGTTTGTCTACTGGCATGTGATAACTGTCCTTAAACCCTGTCAAAATACTCCTATGTGTGGAAGAAGACGGGCTTTGAAATCGGTGTGGGTAAGTGATGCTTTAAGCACAGGGTGCTGCATGTTGCTGCCCCTGAGCTCTGTAGGACCCATGCAGTATGTAAATCCTGGGCCGAGGCACTGATTCCCTCTTGTTGTAGTTGCCCATTTCCAAAAGCCCGTGTGTCTCCTGCGGTCTGCTAGCAACCCTGGAGTTGCACTGCCTGCTGGTAGACTATGGCTTTAAAGCAGACACTGCTGGAGACTATTAGGAAACTTCATACTAGGCTGGCCCTAAGCACTCTGATACATTGCCCCGTACATTAAGCTCTTTTCAGCTCCCCTCTTCCTTCTTGGCCGCATCCTGATCTTTGACCTCTGGATCTTTTCAGGGATTTGGTGGTTGTCTGCAATTCCAGTGAATTTGTGGCTGAAGCCCTGGAGCTCCCTGACTTCCAGGACCGTGTGGAGGAGTGCAGAAAGAGCCTGGAGGCTGGTCTGGTCAGGTCAGGTGAGGGAAGTGTGCAGGACTCTGTTTTGAGCAGCAGATAGGTCTGGCTTGACCTGGCAGTTGTCGGGGAGGGAGGGCTGGTGGGCTGAGTTGTTGGCTAGAAACAAACTGGGGACTTGACTTCTGTTCTGAAAGGATGCTGCCCAGATGAACTGTTCCCGTCACCCAGCTAGCTGTTGAACTCAGTGCTCCTCTAACAGTCTGTGGAAAAAGGAGTGCCCAGCTCTGGTCATCTGGCTGCGCACTAGTGCCACTGTGTGCGATAGCAGGGCGGTGAGCTACGTTTAAACCATGACGGCGGGAAAGGCCAGTACAGCTGTCCACCATCCTGCCATGGGGGCTGGGTTCCTGCTCATTGGATGGCACTGCATGTCAGTCTCCACCGAGCTCAATCCCGACTTGTCCGCCCCCATTCTGAGGGGACATGCAGCAAGGTATTTTGCTGTCACTTCATCTGGGGTTTTTGTCCCTTCTCCCCATCCCCACTCTATTGGCATTAATGCTGTGAGGAGCTTGGAGGTCAACACCCAGTTGGGTGCGTTGACTAGCCTGTGACAGGATCTGGAGATCTTGTTTGATTGTTGAGCATCTAAAGTGCTTGGAAACTGGACATGCTATAATGCAGTATTCTCTTGCCAACAATAATGCAAAGCATGTTGCATATTTTCTCTAGATAAAACTGAGCATTACCCAGAAATCGTCTTCCTAGGAACGGGCTCTGCAATTCCAATGAAAATCCGGAATGTCAGCTCCACCCTGATAAATACTAGGTAAGTGCTAGCACTCTGTACGTTTCCCTTCCAGTCCGTGTAGCAACCCGGGGTGAGGCCCTTGCTGGGATGTGTGGAGGACTGTAGAGATGTACCAGTGTATTGGAGGTGCCCCTCACTTGGCGTGCGTGGCCTTATTAACCCTGGAAGGGCTGGAGCAGCTAGCTGGTTCAGGATTGGGAATGGGCGAGGGAGTGTTTAACCATGCTCACTAGTTCAAATGGGACTCAAGATTCTTATTATAGAAGGGCAAAATGCTTCCCACATCTGGTCTCGTGACTCCCTTTATGAGGCCTGTTCAGACCTCTACCCTAGTTGTCATGTGCTGTCCCCATTACTGGCAGCATCAGGTGAGAGAACAAGAGCTGAAGGAGCTGTGGAAACTGAACTTTCAGAGTTGGGCCCCACCCACTTACTTCCAATAGAGAAACAGCACTAGTGGCAAAAATGCTCTGTCTGTTCCCCTTCCTCCCATCAGCCACTGTTCTAGGTCACATCCTTTTTGTGCTGTGGCACTGAGCAGCATTCATCCCCTTGTCCTCAGCACCAGTTACTGCCAGAAATACACCTGCTCTTTCCTCTTGCCAGCTCTACCGAGTCGCTGCTTCTGGACTGTGGGGAAGGAACTTTTGGTCAGTTGTGCCGCCACTATGGAGACCAGGTGGACAGAATCCTGTGCAACACAGCCGCCGTGTTTGTGTCTCACATGCATGCCGATCACCACTCTGTGAGTAGTGCTGGTGGGGTGGAGTTAGGGAAGGAAAGTTCCCAGCTGGGTGTTTTGTTGTGATTGCTTCTGCGGTGGCTCTTGTCACAGAGAGTTCTGCCATTTGCTGCACACTTTCTCTTGTCTGTCTTTCACGGCTGCTTGGCTCAGCATCCATTGCAGTGTCTCCATCAAACTCCCTGCCCTGCTCTGTTTTATGGCGTGCTGTTGCTCCTGTTTGTATGTGTTCCTGGAATAAAAATGGATTGTAGCCTCCTAGCTGTATCACATAGGTGCTCCTGCCCACTGGGGAATCCCCAAGGGTTGCTAAATTCTGCTTAGATACTAATCTTGTGTCCTCCTAGCACTGGGACCTGCAAGTCTGGGTTCGGGCATGTTGTTGGGCCGTGTGAATCAACTTGGATGGTTGCTGTACCTGTTTCTGGGGCAAGCTTGAGATCTCAGGGGTGTATGTGCACCACTTTTCACCACTTGGAATGTGCTTTCACAAGAAGCTTCTGCTAACTAGCTGGCTGCCCTCTTCTCTGCTGGCTTGATCCAGACAGGCTGCGTTTTGTGCCCATAGCCAGCACTTTGCAGAAGGGCTTCCTGTCCTTCAGTGGCTGTGAGGGAAGGGGTAGCTGCATCCTGAATGGAACTGCGGTCAGGTGTAATATCAAGTGCTTTAGAATGAGTGGGTGTTGGAGCAGAACGTTTTCCACTACCCAGTAGGGCAGTCATGGTGTGGAACTCAGAATGGTGGCATGGGCTATTTCTGCTGGAGGGAGGTGACTGACTGAGCTGGTGGAATGGCTGTGGGAGCAGTCCTTTGGTGACGTTATTACGTAGTAACTAACTGACAATGGCCCACCTATATTCTCTCTTCCAGGGTTTGTTGAAGATTCTTCTGGAGAGACAGCGAGCTTTTGTAAGTACTGCAGCTATTTCACTACCATTTAAAGCGTAGGGGCCAGGTTTCCTCCGTGCCCATGGCTGGGCTTCTGTTAATTTCAGTGTAGCAACACTTGCCTTTCCCATACTGAGTCCTGTCCTGTATCAGTTCTGAAGAATCCCCCTGATACCCAATACTGACTCTTCCTGCTTGCTTGTTTTGCTCTTTCAGGCAACTCTTGGTCGGCCACCAAGCCCGCTGCTGCTAATTGCCCCTACTAAGATGATGGTGTGGCTAAAAGAGTACCATGACAACTGCCAAGAGATTCTTGGTCCCCTCAGGTGAGTGCATCCCTGGCTAGTCACAGGTAGCTGAATTAGTGGGAGATACTTTCAGTGTGTCCTTGTCATTCATGGGTCAGGGCAAACCGCTGCAATGCAGTGTGCTGTACAGGCCACGTTTGCGGTATTTCGATTTATCTGTGTAGTTGATGAGCACTTAAATGCAGCTGATCAGAGAATCTTGGCAGCAAAATGTCACCTCACTGTGAAAACTAGCTAGCCCAAGGGGCTGATCTCAAATATCCCACTTCAGAAGCTGCCCTTCTTTTTGCTCTTTCTCCCCCAGACCACATGGGGTTTGCAGCGTGCACTGCCAGGGCCAGGGCGGAGTTCCAAATCACAGGCCTTGCTGGTAGAGTACGTGGAGGTGCTGGTTTCTCTGTCTTCCCTTGGGCCTTAGTATGTCGGGTTGGATTGCCTCTCAGTTGCTAATGTCTGCAGCAGCTCAGGGCAGGAGAGTGCTGACCTTTCCCCATAGAGTTTTATGTTTGTTTCCCTGCTCCTCTTCTCTGTGCTGGCTCTGTCTGTGTCATTGTGCTGGGCAGCAGGTGTTCTTATTGATGTTGTTATGCGCCTGACATGGATGTCTGCTTGGCTGCATGCGTGAGTTTCTGTATGCGTGTTCCCTCAAGATTATCTCTGGCTCAGATCTTTAAGTGGGACACTCTGAGCCCAGTGATCTAGAACCTGGCTTGGATCTTAAGCAGGGACTGAGTTAACCTGGTAATCCTAAATCGAGATGCTCCTTTGGTTAACACTTGGGGTTACCTTTAGCTCAGGTCTCTCGTGAGGACTCAGTTAGCTCAGTGACCTTAAACCTAGGCATACCCTGTATGCAAGAAGTAAACTGAGGCAACACTCATGATCGAAGAAACCAACATGACCACGGATCCTTGTAGAAACGAAGGTGCCAGGCGAGGCTTTATTGCAATGTAGCACAATGGCAAACAATCCATCTCAATAGATTTGTTGGCAGCATTCGTACTCTCAGTGCAACAGAACAGCTCACCTGACGGCGGGACTCTCCGTCACCCTCTATGGCTGCACGAAATCTGGGCTCTCGGACTCCTGCTTTTATATCCTACTTGGCCCCCTTTGGGGTATGAATTTACCTTGATTGATCCACACACCCCTTTTGATTGGTCCACGCATCACTGGACATTTCCATCCATCAAGGTGTCAGATTTGACCAAACGTTACCTTTTGATTTGGCCAGAACGTTCCCTTCAGGTGTGACTGAAACATCACCTTTATCTCCTTGGTGCTAGGCTGACCCAACACCTCCCACCTTTCAGGTGCCTTTCCTCTCTTGCTGTAGCTGTGGCTGCCTTCTTGCCAATTTCAGTGATGTCGGACTACTCCTGTGAACTTGACCATTTATCCAGTTCAGGCCTGCTTGTTTGATCTGCTTCGCTAGGCCTTAAGCCTTATTCCTGATCATTTCTACTTGTCTTTTTAATTACGCTTTTACTTTCTCCTACAGTCTGGAGGCCAGTGATCCCAAGGCTGAAGGGGGAGAGGCAGGAATCCCAGCCCTGACACTAGTGATACATTTAAGCTGCCACTGGGAAATGTGATTCTCAGCCCAGATAAAAAAACAGACTAGCTCTGATCCAGCTTATGCACAAAAAATAGCAGTATAGTCACAGCCATCCAAATACATAGCTAGGATCTCGGGCTGGATTGTGCGCTGGTGGCTCAGTGAGCCATGCTGCTATTTTTAGCACCCTGGCTTGTTCAAAGCTAGTTCATGTCTGCCTTCTTGAGTTCGGAGGTTCAGTTCCCAGCTGCTGAATAAAGATATCAGTATGCCGGAGCCTGGCTGCTGACACACTGCTTCGTGCAGGTGAAGATTTGAAGTTGCATTAGGGATTTTGCTCTCTCCAGTTCGGGAGTTTCGGGGCTAGAACGATGATGAACAAACCAACCCGGAACGACATAGAGGTTGTCAGCATTAACGGTTGAGTAGCCAAGTCCTAGTCGCTGTCTGCGCCCTCACCCAGACTTACACATCTTCAGTTCCTCTCACCCCACTCTCCTGTCACTTTAAAGGGCTAACCTGCTAGTTGTTACTGGTCCTTGGTGACAATTCCTAACAGTCCTGCGATCTTGTCACCTGCTCTAACCCCCTGTCCCTTGTGGTCCCTTCTAACCCATAGGTCCTGTGCTTCTGCCTTACTGCTAGGTGTGTACACACTGCACTCTGAAGCAGGAGCTAGAAAGGAGCCCCCAAGAGCCTAGGTAGCCTCTCTGGGTACTTGATAACCTGTCACTGGGCCTTATTAAAATGGAGCCTCCATCTTGAATGCCATAGCGGTGTCCTGTGGGAAGAAGCAGGTTCTGGAACATTGGTATAATGTGCTCCCAGCAGTGAGCTGCCATGTCTTGTGTTCATTCTCTACTTCCTGAACATCTCTTCCCTTCTCACAGAATGATTCCTGCCAAGCTTCTGGTGGAAGGAGTGAAAGTCAGTGATCTTAAAATGAAAGCTCTTATTGCCACACTGCTGGAGAAATATGACTTTGGAGAGGTAAGCGGGCTGGGTTCCAGGAGGCCGTGAGAAGAGTTTAAAGGTAACTGATGGTGGATAACAGTCATCTTGTTCAGTTTCAGACTTGTGAGGTCGTGCACTGTAAAAATGCCTTTGCTTGTTTGATGGTCCACAAATCGGGCTGGAAAATCGTCTATTCTGGTGACACGATGCCTTGCAAGGCCTTGGTCCAAATGGGTGAGTAGAAAATGCATTTTGGGGGGAAATGACCAGGTATCACTTTATCAATGGCTGTCAGCCTGTTGGTGAGTGAAACAGATGTCTACAAACCCTCCCTAGCCTGTGCTTGCAAGCGTTGGGGTGTCTCATCTGAAAGTGCTGCCAGAAGGTGGTCTCTGGCTCCAAGGAGAAGACTACACTAATCGAAACACGGAATAACGTCTTTACGTTGACAGTCAACCCAGATGCCACAAATATTATAACTAACCCTAAACTACGCGTTTGTCTTTTGTGTGTGTTCACTACTGGAACTATTGGAGGATGGGAAAGCACACTTGTCCCCTTCAATAAAAAAAAGATTCTGCTTGATAAAGCCACTCCGCGGCCCCCTCCCTCCCCCCAGTGTGATAAGTTCCACCAGAAGAATGGAGTGAATATATCATCCTATGCAGGGAGAGACACTACACTGCTGATCCATGAAGCAACACTGGAGGATGGCTTGGAAAATGAGGCGATAGTGAAGAGACACAGGTAGGGTATTTCTGGGAAAAGGGATGGCTCTGCCTTCCTAGGAGTGAGATGCAGAACAAGGCTTCAGTGTTGGAGCTGGTGATGAAGGTTTCGGTTTCATAGGCTGTCCTGGGTCTGTGGACAGCTCTGGAGGATCCCAGCTAGAGAATTCATGGCCAGCAGGCATCCCCTGGGAATGTACATCCTCTAAGGATGGGGGGCTGTTGCTCTACAGCTGGGGTAGCTGGAGAAGGGATGCTGTGTCGGGGGCCCTTAATTGGCATTGGGATGAGGAATTGGATCATCTGACATCCTTCTCACACCTATATTCAGCTTGGGGCCTAGCTGAGTTGTCTCTTGGGGCTGACATGTCCCTTGTGAGAGCCTAATTCCTAGGGGGTGGAAAGGGAGCCCACTGCCCTACATGGATGCAGAGGAAACCCAAACATAGCTTTTTGGGTAAGGAGGTGGGTATGTGGATGGTTCTGGTTCCACAGAGGGTGGGAGGGAAGAGAAGATGGGAATAACAAGCTGGCATCACCGGTGACCAGCATCCAGGAAAACCCTGTGCTCCCAGAGTCCTTCTCAAAAATGGTGAACACCCGAGCTCTCTGCAGCCTTTCTTGCCCCCTCCTCATTGCTGGTGGGGTGAGTGTGACTCGCTGTCTGGGTACTACCTTCAGTGACGAACAAGCTGTCTTCATGTGCTAGCTGGTAACGTCGGAGCAATGAAAGCTCTCATACTTAAACTGCAGCTTGGAGCATTTTGCACGTGTTGGGGGAAAAGCGGGGAATGTTAGCACTTTGTAATGCTGCCTTCAGGGCTGTCCATTGTAGCATCCTCTCGTGGATGCTGTCTGGCCCTGCAGTGCAGTCTCTGACTGTTCCCTGCAGCACCATCTCCCAGGCGATTGACATTGGGATGAAGATGAATGCAGAATTCATCATGCTCAATCACTTCAGTCAGCGGTATGCCAAGGTCCCGGTCTTCAGTGCAGACTTCACTGAGAAGGTTGGAGTCTCATTTGATCATATGAGGGTAAGTTGGGGCTGTGGAGCCAGGCTCTCAAAGGAGCTTGGCTCCTGTTGTTCTTGACGAAACTGTGCTGATCCCCTTACAGATCAGTTGCTGAACCTTGGATAGCATGCTTTGCGCTCAGTGAGCTTCCTGGGCAAATTAAGGGGGTTCTTCTGCCAGCACTTGGGTGGGTGCATGGAGATTGTGCACCTGAGGGTTATTTGCTTAGCAGCTGGAGGTGAAGTCTTGGGTGGACTTGTCACCTGGGGAGATGTCCAGAGGTAGCTCTTCTTCAGAAGGCTGGTTTTGCAGCTATTATTCTTTGATGGTATTCTGCATGAGCTCATGCCTAAACCACTGTGCTGATGTTGTCAGAAGAAACAGGCTGAACGGCATATATGTCTAGGGTCCAAATTCCCTGTGATGCTCTCCTTAATTCTTCGCAGGTTGGGGATTGGATCCCTCCTGTCTCTAACAGCATAGGAAACTGGACCTTCTGTCACTGATTTCTTAGAAACCAGTGCCCCTTTTTTCTGCCTGCCTTTCCAATGCTTTCTGCTGCCACCACAGCACTTGCAGAGCAATTATCACAGCTAAATGGGTCAAGATGTTTCCCAGAAAGATGCCTTTGTATACGTTCGCCATCTCTAAATCTGTGGTGTAGACATCTCTTCTCTGTGTGATCAGAGGTGGCCTTTGGCTATTGGGGGGCCCTAGGCGAAGGGCCATTGCGGGGCCCCCAGAAGCCCGCAGGGGCCCCCCTCTCTGGCCCTGGTTCCCTGCCACCAGCCTGCCTCGGCCCCCCCCAGCCCCAACTTCTCACCACCCCAGCTCCCTGCTGCTGGCCCCAGCCCCAGGAGCCAGCTCCTCCTCTTCCTGCCAACCAAGGCAGATGCAGATTTGGGGGTAGGCAAAGCAGGCTATGGGGCCCCCTACTGCTTTGGGCCAGCTTCGCCTACCCCAAAAGCCGCCTGTGTGTGTGATCTGGGGTTTTGCCTGTTTGTCTCTGCAAAGGGCCTCTGCATTTGAAGAATTGTTACTCTTCTGTATGCTCAGTGCACTGAGGACCATCCTCCCCTCACCTCATGGCATTCCTTTCTGGGTGTGTCTTTGTGGCAAAAAGCTACTTAACATGAACTTGTTGCACTTGCTTTTTGAATTGAACACATACTAGCTACTAAACAGTTGATGCCCATTAAGGCCTATATTGTGTATTCCCCGCTTTGTGCAGGGTCGATCTTTGGAGACTGTGCCGTCTCTGGGGATTCTGAGACAAATGGAAAAGAAATCCCCTCTAAATACAGTAGTTCTGGCATTGCATTCAGTACCCCATTGTGCTGGATGTTGGATAGACACAACGAGAGAGTCCCTGGTCTTAAGAGCTTTCAGTGTAAATCAGGAGTCCGCAACCTTTGCTGGTCCCTGAGCCAGCCCCACCCACCACACCCTCAGCAGCTGCCAGGGGTGGGGCCAGTGGCTCTTTTTCCCTGCTGGCTGCACTTCCCAGCTGGGGATCGGGGGTAGCAGGGGACAGGAGCCGTGGTACGTTTGGCTGTTGTGGCCCCAGGCCCTGCTGGGGTGCGGGGCCAGCGGGAGGAGGGGGGGCCTGGTGCCACTTGCCTGGGGTTGCTGACCCCTGGTGTATATGGACAAGATAAAGGGTGGAAGGGGAAAGAGAGGCACAAAACATAAACCCTATTTCTCTGACCTGTGTCCCCTCCCTGTAAATGCTGATCTGTGACCGATTGCTTTTCAGATGTCTTTTGAGGACTTCGCGGCCATACCTAAGCTGATCCCGCCCCTGAAAGCTCTCTTTGCTGAGGATATCGTGGAAATGGAGGACCGGAAGGAGAGGCGCCTGAGGAGAGAGGCCTTTATGGCTTCAGCAAACTTGGCTAATAGCGAGAACAAGTCAAGCAATGCGACCCCAGCCTTGAAGAAACGGGAGTACTGTGAGAACCAGCAGGAAGGGCCGAGCAAAAAGCTTAAAACAGCAAATTAAGCCCAGCAGCCTCCAGCCTGTGAAGGACAGTGGCTCTGATTGTGCTGCGTTCTATCTGCCTTGCTCCCTCCCAGTTTGGGGGACTGTGGGTCCTGCTGACCCCTCCGAGGGGGCATGGCTTTTGTGGAGGTGAGCTGGCAGTACTTCCAGTTACGTGGCTGGGGCTTCCCCTGTGCTGAAGTCACCTGGCATACGATAAGCAATGACAAGGCTCCAGCTGTTTTCAGGACACAGCCCACATTTCTTTCCACTTCTATCAGCCCATCTGTCGACTTCCAACTACCTTCTTCCCTTTCAAGAGGTTTTTATTTATTTTTAGTTTTTAAACTGGAAACCATTGAGTGGAACAGTGGTTCTGAGGATGGGAACTCACTGGCAGTCAGGTCTACACAATCCTCATGGGACCGTGGAGTCTCCAGAGCATGCTGAGAAAGCTCCTGCTTACTGTCGTGGGAATGTGACAATGTAAATAACAGTCTGAACCCAGATGGTAAGAGAAGATTAATCCTACAATAAAATGGGATCCCATTAACAGTTCATTTTGGAGCTTGAGATTCATTGAGCTTTAACACAGGAATCTCCTAGTAATTTTGCAGTGCTCACCTTTATTAATTTGGCTTTCTCAGTTTTGATTCCATAAGAACTGCGTGCTAGCAACTTTATTCAGAATCTGAATAAAAGCAGATCCTTGTAGATGTGGTCTTTTGATGGTGCTGATCTGAACAAAACCAACTGGGAATAGCTGAGTAGTGCTATCCTTCAAGAGAAGGACCCTGATCCTAAATCACCATTGTGAGATAGAACTGCTGTAAAGACCAAAATCATTGTACTGGGGTGGGGGGTTAATGCCCCTGTAGAATTATTTGGTACCACTTGAGTGCGAGGAAAATAGTCTTAAAATGAGCAGACTTTGTGGCAGATGTAGTTAGTGTAAAGGAGTTGATACCAAAGTTAGATGCTCATCTACTGGTTTTACAGTTTACTGCATAAGTGGAAAAAGCTTTATCCAACCAGAGGGCCACATGGCTGGTTAGACACCAAAGGACTGAGTCCCAGCTAGCTGATCCAAGTACTAGGAAACTTGGGAAACAACCTTCCCTTTCCCCTTAATGTAAATGAGATGTCCCGCTGAGAGAACAGCACTCTTCTGCTACCCAGTGGAACAATTTACCAAGCTCATGGTGGATTTTCCATCACTGGTAACTTTTAAGTCAAAATAGGGTCTTTAAAAGAACTGCTTTAGTTTGACGGCTGGTGTGTGTGTGTGTATGTGTGTGTGTGGCGGTGGCGGTGGCGGTGGCGGTGGTGGTCTGTAACCTGTTAAACAGGGCAGACTAGATCACACTGGTCCCTTTTGGCCTTGGATCTGAGAATCTGGTGCTATCAGACTAGTCCTGTTCCTCTCACACTTACCACACAGGGGAGCTGAGCAACCAGTTGTATGTACAGTTATAGGCAGACTACATCCTGATTTAAGCAGAAGTTCTCCCCCCTGTACAGAAAACTAATTATAAGCAAATAATCCTACATGAAAAGTTTGCTCAACAAATTGTAGCAAAGATTTAAAAAGTGAAAACTAAGGCAAATTAGTTGAATAACAATTCATTTGTGGGGTAGCTGTGCTGTACTCTTTGCTAAAAGAGGAATTTGTAATGAAAAGTACAATTCAGCAGTGCAAAAAGTCACCCGAGGGCTTGAGAGAACAGCTGTACTTCTAGAGCATCTTTTTCCATGCATTCCCCTAGTCTGAGTTGTCTCATTAAATAAAATAGTTTAGTTTAATCTCAAGAATACAGTGAGCTATTTAACAATGCACAGTAATGATGCAATAGTAAGAAGCATCTCCTGTTTGGTAAAAGGTTGAAAGACTTAATCCATAGTACAGAAATGCATCAGGTAAAGCTTTTATTAAAATAGACACATCCTGTGCAACAAGCCTACAGAACTGCAGGTACTGTTACATTGGCATATACCCCCATTGCCAAGAAGTTATGGACAAGTGATGAGATTGAGTTAAGATTAAGGAAAAAACCAAAGTGCTGTGCTAGTCTTCAATACAGAGATGAGCAATCTTCACTTTTCCCCCCTCTGCTAATGAACTTCAACAGAAGAGTTACTGTGCTTGGAAGAGATGGAGGGGGAGGGGAAGAGACATGGTTGCAGTGATGGTAAGTAGGTTCTGTACCTCTCTCCCAGGCCGGGTATTGCATGGGGAGCAAGTGAATTTCTCGGGATGGAGCTGAGCCAGAACTGTTGGGCTAACAGCATCTGCAGAAGAGTGATTGTTCTCATGTGCTGTGCTTTCACGTGATGGGTGCTACATGCACCCATCTACAACAGTCGATGATGGGGCAGTGTTTTCTCCCAGCTACTGCTCTTGCCTTTTCTGCCATACTGCTCAGCTTCTTTCCAGAAACACAGCTGGCTTCTGTTCCCCTCCATAAACCAGCTGCCTCCCTTTCCTCAAGCTCAGCCATGTCGGAATGGCTGGCACAATCTAGGGAGTTCTCTCAAGGCTGTGCAGCCATGTGATCCTCACACCTACAGGCGTCCTGTCCCTGGGCTCCTGTATGGCTCTGGGCGTTGTACAGAAAATGGGGCTGTGCTGGCGGGGGGAGTGCCAGCTGCCTGAGCTGGTACTGGTGCTGCAGCTAGGATGAGCACATGCAGGGCCTGGATCAGCTCTACTCTGGCAGACAGCGTTGCCCCCTGCACTCTAGAGGGCCTCCCCCCCAGTGTTTCCTTGGGGCTAGGCCTACCCCTACCTTCAGAGTCAGAGCCGGGGGGGTTGGAGCGTGACAGACCTGCTGGCTCTGAAGTTAATGGCAAAACTCCCATTGCTGTCAATGGGCCAGGGTTTTACTTAGAAACTAGGCCATGGGGGTGAGTAGTAAGTCAACAGGCAGCTTAGCTGCACTGACCCCATCAGTGTTGATTGTAGTTCTAGGTGTGGTATCAACACAGTTACTGCCGCTGCTGTCCATACAGGACAACGGAAGGGGGGAGCACAGCAAATGAGTGAGCAGGGGGAAGGGAGCAGCCTCTCTGTTACCTTGCAGTAAGGCCTGGAGCATTGGAAGGAGGGTAAGCAAATAAGGCCTGCTTTGAGCAGGGGGTGGGACTAGATCCATCCTGAGGTCTATGCCACCCGTAATATTCTGCATCCACCTCTGCAAGAAACTGCTAAAACTAGTGCCCAGTTGCATCGAGGCCACTCTGCCACTGGACAGCATGTTCACTGGGGGCTTGCACTGCCCTGGACACGCCCCCTAGAAACCTGCAGCTGAGTAAGCTGTGTATAACTCAGCACCCATGCTGCCCAGTAGCTCCAGGCCAGGGCCTCCTTCCGACCCCCCCCCCCCAACTCCCACCCCAAGGACGTTCAGCTGATGGTGACTTCACGCAAACACTCCTGCAGGCACAGAGCACTAATAACAGCAGTTAACCAAACATTTCTACTCCCGTGACCCCATTTTCAGCTGTGTTGTTTCCCACTACCCCAGGCAGCCTGGAAGTTGCCATCCTCCATGCAGTGTGACCCCCATACACAGTACCTGCAAGATGGCACCAGGAGGAGGATGCTATTTTGCTTTACAAAATGGCATCCTGTGGCCTGCTGCACATCTCACACTCATATGGTGCCTAAGTTGCGAAGTCAGGCAGCACGGAGGGCACCGTCTAGTAGAGTGAAATAGCTTGCCCCTCGTGCATAGGGCGCATGCGAGGCCACTCGGGGTGGAGGAGACCTTTTAGTTAAATGCCATCCTCTGCACGCTCGGGCTTGCTGTGGGCCCGTCTGCTGATGAAGCATCCCAGGTGGGGTCACGACCCCCATGTTGGGAACTACTGCACCAGAGTCAAAAGCGGAATCCAGCTACTCCGTGTGCACCAACAGCTGCAGCCCCCGATGCGCTGGGCCGGGCCGGGCATCGAACCGCCCAAGCTCGCCAGCCCCGGAGTCCCTACAGTGGGGCAGGGAAATCCAGGCTAGGCGAGCCGGGAGGTGACCAGGGCAGAGCTGCCATCGGCGGAGCGGAGGAGAGGCGCCCCTGGGCCCGGCCCAGCGGGTCCCTCACTCACCGGGGCAGCTGGTGGCCGGGGCGACCTGCCGGCCCCTCCCGCCCAGTCTCCAGCGAAGCGAACTAGGGCAGCCGCGTCCCTCCGTCCCCACAGCAACCGCGGCCCCGCCCGCAACACACGGTCGCTGCTGCGCCTCCGAGTCCGCGGAGCATCGCGCGCCATGGCCGGCCCGGAGCCGGAGGAGGGGACGGAGTTCCCCGCGGAGGAGGCCCCCGCCTCGGACCCCCGCGCCCGGCTGCTCGGGGCGCGCGCAGTGCGGAGCCTGCGGGTGACACCCGAGCGCTGGGAGCGCTGCGCCGGCAGCCCCGAGGCGCGGCCCCTGCTGCGGGGCTTCCTGGAGGGCGGCGCGGGGCAGCCGCCGCTGCTGGTGGTGACGCTGAGCCCGGCGGGGCAGCTGGCCCTCAGCCCCCGGCTCCCCGCCGGCCCCGGGCGCTGCAAGGTGCTCTTCTTCCTGCGCGGGGCGCCCGGCCCGCTGAGCGCCCCGCCCGGTCCCGGCGAGTTGCTGTGCGGGGACCTGCCCGCCTGCCCCCTGGAGCACTTCGCCGCCCTGGTGGAGGAGGTAAGGGCCGCGCCAGCCCGAGCTTGGGGGGAGGAGCGCAGGCCTCAGCCCCTTCCCCTGCCGGTCCTGGGCCAGGGGCTGCCTGCAGGGATCTGTCCTGCCTGGGGCTGTCCCCGGGCTTGGCCTGGCTTTCCGTCCCCGCCTGGAGCTGCCCGGGGGCAGAGGGCCCCGGCCTGGTCCCGCTGGCCTGGCATGGCAGCAGGAGGAAACCTGGCTGGCTCACACTAGTCAGTTCAGAGGAGTGACCTGCAGGAGGGGGAGTCAAGAGGTGCCGTGGCTACGCCTGACAGCGGGACCTTCGGCTGAGAGCAGCGGCTCAGGCTAGGGGAAGCCAGATCTCAGGGTGGTGATGCCCGCCGGGGCGCCCCCGCTGACACACAGCAGAGTCATGAAAAACAGGTTGCTAAGGAGTTGTGTATACTGTTAAGGTGACATCAGGGAAAACAAGTTGTTAAGGGACAATGATGCAAAACTGGAACCCACACAACCCTGGTGTACCCATACACCACACTTGCAAAGACATCTCTGCCCCTCATACCATCCATTCCCAGAGCAAAGCTGCTCTTCTTATCCACACATTGGATGCCCAGATACTCTTAACTCTGCCCACTGCAGCCAGGCTATTCAGGAGGGAAGCGTTTACAAAAATACTCCCATAGATCGGGCCTTTTAATGCCAGTCTTCCTGTGGGAATAATCTGGGTTATTTCCCCCAGGAACCCTTGAGAATCACAACCAATGTGTCCTCTGGTTTGTAATAGTAATACGGTGAACTAGACTGTGTTACCAGTCTTTCTTCGTCGAGTGTGCTCATGCTGATTCCAATTCAGGTGTACGCGCGCCGCGTGCACAGTCGTCGGAGACCTTTTTCCCCAGCGGTACCCGTCGGGTCGTAGCAGGCGCCCCCTGGAGTGGCGCCTTATGGCGCTGTATAAGTACTCCTGCCGACCCGACCGTCCACCAGTTCCTTCTTACCGCCATCAGTGACAGTTGCTGGAGCTACTTGCTTGCCTTAGGCAAGCATTCTCAGCGGATTCTTCGCAACTGTAAGACGCCCGGAGCTGCCCCGGCTGGGGTATGCTCGGGACCCAAGGGTTTAAACCCTGTGGTTCATGCCACAAGCCAATGCCCAAAGGGGACCCCCACGACTCTTGTCTTAAGTGTTTGGGCGAGGCACATCAGTCCGATCGGTGCAAAATTTGCAGAGGGTTCAAGCCCAGAAGCAGAAAAGAAAGAAGCGCACGCCTCAAGCAAATGTTAATGGAGGCAGCGCTGGGGCCCCAATTGGGCGACTCGACGCTGGGAGCCTCGGTACAGAGCGCCCCAGGATCGTCGAGGAACCCGGCACCGAAAGCCTCGGTACCAGGCACCGCCAAGGCCACA
This sequence comes from Pelusios castaneus, assembly GCA_007922175.1. NCBI lineage: Eukaryota > Metazoa > Chordata > Testudines > Pelomedusidae > Pelusios > Pelusios castaneus. The sequence goes on from ML685815.1 coordinate 9,021,411, forward strand.
AGTGCGGGAAAGCCATCCCGGCACCGCTCCCTCTCGCCGGCTCAGAGGAAAAGGCATAGAGCCGAGAGGGGTCGCTCCCCGGCAAAACTACCGGCCCTTAAGAGCACGGATACGGGTTCACAAGAAACCCAAGCTCAACGTGGCCAGCCTTCGAGCCCGCCTCGCCCCCAAGGACACACCCCACCGGGGTCTCCGGGGCAGCAGAGCAGTATCGGGGATCTGGATATGCCATCCACCCCCGGTACTTTTGAGGCGGCGCGGGAACTAATAGCCTTGACGGCAGCTCAGTCCCCCGCTTCATCGCGCACCGTGTCAAGGTCCGGTACCACCTCCAGGGGAAAACCACCCATGCTGAGGCCTGAACACTTCTCCCATCACCGGTCGTCTCCGCAGCTCCTGACGTCCCCGGGCAGATCGCCCAGGCCGGGGTCTACCTCCCGGCACCGTTCCACGTCCAGGCACAGGTCCCCATATAAATACAGGCCTTCGTCTTGGAGCGCAGCTGAGTCTCCGAAGGGGCACCACCGCTCCCCCTCCTCGAGGCCAATGGAGCCACGGCACCGCCACAGTCCCCCTCTGCGGCGCCGGTCACGATCGGGTGAGCGCTCACGGTCCCGCTCTCGGTCCGGTTACCGACGTCGTTCTCGGTCTCGGCACCGCTCCGGATCTTGGGGCCGGGCGCTGGATCGGCACCAGACATATTACCAGCAGACTGGGTACCGTTCGCCGCACCGGTACCATCCACATCGGTACCGCTCGCGATCACGGCATCGCTCCCCGTACCGGTACCATTCACGTTCCCGGTACCGATCTGGATCCCGGCACCGAGAGGCAGACATGCAAAGGTCACCCCGGTACCGCTCATCGACCCGGCACCACCCGCAGGACCACGAGCCCCAGCCCTCCCGAACAGACACCAAGATGGCGTCGTCGGCACCGCCCTGGTCCCCCAGGTCCCAGTCCATAACCTCAGAGGCAGGCTCCCTACTGCCCAGAATCCCACAACGTAGGGACGACCCGGATTTAACCCGGCCTCAGTGGCAGACAACGGTTCAGTGGCCCTTCTGGACCCCCTGGGCATATCACCAAGCCCAGGGCAAACCGGGGGCAGAACAATGGTCCATAACATCGAGCTCCAAACCAGCTAAAGACGTGGGCCACAACCTCTCAGACCCCAAGCCTTGCACAGAGACACTGGCTTGGGCACCCCAAGAAAGGGACCCAGGGCTTCTGGAGCACACAGCCCTCAGCCCAGCTTCGCACCTGGAAGAAGAGGGCGAAATCCTGGAACAGGGAGACCAAGCGCAGGGGAAACAGGAGGGAGGCAAACAAGTGTCTTCCTCATCCTCCCCGGATGAGGCGCTAATGGAACCATCGGCAATTACCCCCCCGATGGACTATAAAGCCCATCAGTCACTCCTAAAAAGAGTAGCCCAAGGTCTGAACCTCCAAATCGAGGAGGTCAGGGAAGACCCCGACCCAATGATAGACATACTGGCGCAGGAAGGCCCGTCCAGGGTAGCCCTGCCAATCATTAAAACACTACAGACGACCACTAAAACATTGTGGCAGTCCCCATCTTCAATACCCCCCACAGCAAGGGGGATTGACAGGAGGTACTTTGCCCCCTCTGCAGGCCACGAGTACCTCTTTACTCATCCTCAGCTAAGTTCCCTAGTGGTATCCGCGGCGAATGACAAAGACCGCCAAGGCCAGCAAGGCCTAGCGCCAAAAGCCAAAGACCCAAAGAGGTTGGACCTCTTCGGGAGGAAGGTGTACACCACAGGGGGGCTTCAGATGAGGATTGCTAACCAACAGGCAATCCTCAGCAGGTACAACTTCAACTCCTGGGACTCGATGTCCAAATTTAAAACGCAGATTCAGCCAGAATCCAGAGAGGAGTTTGGGGCCCTGATCACAGACGGGAAGGCAGTGGCCAGGACATCCCTGCAAGTGGCACTTGACGCCGCAGATTCAGCGGCACGGGTCATGGCCTCAGGCGTCACCATGAGGAGATGTTCCTGGCTCCAAGCGTCAGGCCTCCCTCCAGAGGTCCAGACGACCCTGCAGGACCTTCCTTTCGAGGGCAAAGCGCTCTTTTCAGAGCAGACGGACTCAAAACTACATAGCCTCAAAGATTCTAGGGCTACCCTTAGGTCGCTGGGCATGCATACGCCAGCGCCCCAGAGAAAACACTTCAAACCCTCATCCACCAGACGGTTTTACCCCCCCAAACAAGACTATTTTAGGGGCAGGGGGAAGACCTATAGGCGTAGGCAACCACAGCCCTCCAGCGCCGGGAGGGGCACATCTAAGCAGCCCCAGGGCCCCAAGCCGACCTTTTGATGGTACGACCGAGGGCGACCTTCCAGTCACGTTACCGGATCCAGACCCCCCCCTCCGCGACAGGCTCTCACATTTCCACCAGGCCTGGTCCCAGATCACCTCGGACAAATGGGTGCTCCGAACAATAAAATACGGTTACTCTATCCAATTTTCTATCCTCCACCACCACCACTACCCACCCCGATCCCTCTCCAGGGATCCCTCTCACGAACAGCTCCTCATGGGGGAAGTTCAGGAGATGTTAAAATCAGGGGCGGTAGAAAAGGTCCCACAGGAATTTCAAGGGAAGGGATTTTATTCACGATAGTTCCTTGTCCCGAAGGCAAAAGGGGGCCTAAGACCGATCTTGGACCTACGGGCGCTCAACAAATTCATAAGAAAGGTAAAGTTCCGTATGGTTTCCCTTGCCTCTATCATCCCCTCTATGGATCCGGGGGACTGGTATGCCGCCCTCGACTTAAAAGAGGCGTACTTCCACATCTCCATATTCCCTCCCCACAGAAGATTCCTGAGATTCAAAGTGGGTTCGGACCACTTCCAGTTTGCCTCTCTGCCGTTCGGCCTCACGTCAGCCCCCAGGGTCTTCACCAAATGTATGTCGGTGGTGGCTGCCTTCCTCAGGAGACGCGGCATACAAGTATACCCTTACCTAGACGATTGGCTGATAAAAGGCCGGTCCAAGGATCAGGTGCACTCGCAAGTGACATTCGTGAGGAACACCTTCACGAAATTAGGCCTCCAAATAAAAGAGTCAAAGTCAACTTTAATTCCAATTCAAAGAATCGAGTTTATTGGGGCCACCATAGATTCTACACAGGGCAGGGCCTTCCTCCCGGAGGCAAGATTCCAACCCATGGGGGATATTATAAAGTCAATGAGTGCCTTCCCAACCACCACAGCAAGGACCTGCCTGACCCTGTTGGGCCACATGGCATCATGCGTTTATGTAGTCCAGTTCGCCAGACTCCACCTCCGGCCACTGCAGCTGTGGCTCAAATCAACATTCCATCCGGCCAAGGACGACCCGGACAAAGTGATTTGGCTCCCTCCCCCGGTAATATTGTCACTCCAATGGTGGTTGGGCAGGGAGCATGTCATGTCGGGAGTCCCCTTCTTAAAACCCCACCCCACCATAACGCTAGTCACGGACGCCTCCCAAGTGGGATGGGGAGCCCATCTGGGCAACGCTCGCACCCAAGGTCTCTGGTCCCGGCAAGAGATAGGATTACATATAAATGTGAAAGAGCTAAGAGCGGTTCGTCTGGCGTGCCGTGCCTTTCGGCCTCAAATCCGGGGCTTACACGTTTCAGTCCTCACGGACAACACCGCAGCAATGTTCTATCTGAACAGACAGGGGGGAGCACGATCCACACCCCTTTGCAGGGAATCGATGAAACTGTGGGAGGAGTGTATCGCTCACTCTATATACCTGGAGGCTTCACATCTCCCCGGTTCCCAAAACACTCTAGCAGATCGCCTCAGCCGGGCGTTCGAAGCTCACGAATGGTCAATCAGAACAGACGTGCTGTGGGAGATTTTCCGAAGGTGGGGTTTTCCCCGAGTGGACCTCTTCGCCACCAAGGAAAACAGGGAGTGCCCCCAGTTCTGTTCCTTCCAAGGCCACAGCCCGGGGTCCCTATCAGACGCCTTCCTTCTCGACTGGGGGCAGGGCTTGCTGTATGCCTTCCCGCCCTTTCCCCTCGTCCACAGAATCCTTCTGAAAGCGAAAAGAGACAGAGCGTCAGTCATACTGATTGCCCCGGCATGGCCCAGACAGCATTGGTACACAACAATGCTCCAACTCTCAGTGAGCCCCCCGATACCACTGCCCCACTGGCCGGACCTGATCTCCCAGGCCCACGGGTGCCTACGTCATCACAACCTCCAGTCCCTGCACTTGACGGCTTGGAGGATCTGTGGCTGAATGAAGGGGAAAGGGCGTGCTCTCATCGGGTCAGAAGGATCCTTCTAGAAAGCAGAAAGCCATCCACAAGGAAAGCGTATACGGCCAAATGGTCCCGCTTCTCCATTTGGGCTCAGGATAAAGGGGTCCCCCCAGACACGGCCCCTATTCCCTTGATCCTAGACTATCTCCTACAGCTAAAGGAATCCGGCTTAGCCCTGGCGTCCATTAAGGTGCACCTCGCCGCTATTTCAGCGTTCCACAATACAGAAAGGGGTAGGCCCCTTTTCTCCCATCCCTTAATGACACGCTTTATCAAAGGTCTAGAGAGGATTTACCCTCAAGCCCGCCGCCCAACACCAGCTTGGGACCTGAACTTGGTGCTATCTAAGATCATGGGGCCCCCCTTCAAACCCATGGGCTCATGCTCCCTACTCTACTTGTCATGGAAGGTCGCCTTCCTAGTGGCAATCACTTCGGCCCGCAGGGTCCCAGAACTGAAAGCACTCACGGCGGAACCACCCTACACTGTGTTCCACGAGGACAAAGTACAGTTACGCCCTCACCCCTCCTTTCTTCCTAAGGTGGTTTCTAGCTTTCACTGCAGCCAGGAAATTTTCCTACCCATCTTTTTCCCAAAGCCCCACGCCAATGACAGGGAAAGAGTCCTGCACACCCTGGACGTCCGCAGAGCGCTAGCCTTCTATATCGACAGAACACGGGCCTTCAGAAAGACCCCCCCAACTCTTTGTGGCCATAGCCGAAAGAATGAGAGGCGAACCGGTGTCATCACAGAGGATTTCCTCCTGGATCTCCTCGTGCATCAAAGCCTGCTGCGGTTTGGCAAACCGCCCTGCCCCGTCATGTACAGCCCACTCGACCCGGGCGCAGGCCTCCTCAGCCGCGTTCCTAGCTCACGTCCCAGTTACAGAAATTTGCAGGGCCGCGACCTGGTCCTCTATACACACCTTCACAGCACATTACGCTATTAACCAGCAAAGCGCTGCAGACGCTGCGGTGGGGAGAGCAGTCCTCAGTACGGCAATGAAAGGCTCCGACCCCCACCTCCACTAGGCCAGCTCGTGACTCACCTGAATTGGAATTGGCATGAGCACACTCGACGAAGAAGAACAGGTTTCTTACCTGTAACAGGTGTTCTTCGAGAGGTGTGCTCATGCCCATTCCAATACCCACCCACCAACCCCTCTGGTCGGAAGCCAGGCAAGAAGGAACTGGTGGACGGTCGGGTCGGCAGGAGTACTTATACAGCGCCATAAGGCGCCACTCCAGGGGGCGCCTGCTACGACCCGACGGGTACCGCTGGGGAAAAAAGTCTCCGATGACTGTGCACGCGGCGCGCGTACACCTGAATTGGAATGGGCATGAGCACACCTCTCGAAGAACACCTGTTACAGGTAAGAAACCTGTTTTTTTCTCACCAGAAGTGTGGCCTAGTGAGCTTTAAAAAAAAAAAATCAACATTTATTTTGAGTGTGTTCAGTAAGGATTTAAGATGGAAAATCTTTGTGAACAATACAACTATATGTGGAAGTAGGTTCGTTATAAATTGGAAGTATTTTGCAGCTACCATCGTTATACTAAAGACATTGAACTTTCAGCTCACAATTGTAGGTTACCAAATGAGATATTTTGATTTTTGTGGGTAGCATATTTATATATGTGGAGCATTGTTACATTTCAGTCTTTGATGAGTTGTGCAGCTTGGTAAGTCATAACTGCACAGGTTGCACTGTTTGTGTGCCCAGACTTCATTTGTAAGTGGTGGCAGGTAGCATATGGGACGAAGTGTAAACTCCAGCTGCTATGCAGAATATTTTGGGGATAATGAATTGTTTTCTACTGATATCACTGGGGCACCTTTTGTCATATGTCCTGAGCAGGATGCATGTGCTGATCTCAGCTATGCAGAGTTCTTTATGTAGCTTTTTGTCCAGGAGGTGTATGAACTGTTTTGTGGCGTTCCAGTGAGAGTGTCCAGTTAAGGGGCTGACCTTGGTGAGAGTAGCTGAGGGGAGTGGGCTGGGCAGAGCGTGTAAGTGGGAAGGAGAAAGGGAGGAATGTATGTATGCCTGAATATATGTTTTGGGCTGGGTTTCCTGGGGTTGTGAGTTTGGGATTTGCATTGCTGTCCCTCAGCCACCTGAACTGATTTTCAGAAAGTGCCTTTTGTGTTTGAATTTCCCTGTTTTCTTGAAAATAGAGGTAGGAGAACTCGACCAGGGAGGCTCTTCTTGCTGTGTGCAGTTGCTGTGCACCTGCTGTGTGTGCAGAGTGGGGTGAAACTGGGCAGGTGCCAACAGGCTGCATGCCCCCTGTGGGTGAACTGCTTGAACACAGCTGGCCCCCGAGATGGGGGCTCAGTGCCATCCCTGCAGATTCTTCTGGCACAGGGGTGTTTTAGTGTAGATTGATAGGATTTCTTGGAAAGTGTGTGTGTGGGATATCCGATAGGCTGCTCTAACCTGCTATTGTGCTTCTCTGCAGTGGAGTGCACTAATCTTGAGGGATACTGGCATGAGTAATGGTAATGAGGTCCTCAGCGAAAGAAACTCGCAACCTCCATACAGAGGAAGATGGAATGAAAGCCTTCCTAGAAGCTGCAGCAAAAGCCACAGACAATATTGGAGAGGTCTTTAAAGCCATTGTCCAGTAAAGAAAATACCCCATAGCCCTCTCAATAGCTGAGGTGTGCAGCTGAGCTTAGCATGGAGAATCATGAGGCTTAAGAACAATACTGACATAGGAATTGTCTGATTTCAGTGACAATAGGGGGCCACAGCCCAGGCTCTGGGATGGGAGGTTAGGGTGACTACCCCCTTAAGAAAACTGTCATCAAATCTTGCAACTGCAACTCTGCTGGAGTATGCGATAGCCCGCAGGAAGGAGCCTCTGCTGACAGGTGAAAGGAACAGATACCAAGAGGCACTGAAAGATTCCCTAAAAACAAGGAGTCTAATGACATTTTAAAAGGCTAACAGATTTATTTATTGCATGAGCTAAGCTTCAAAGAGAAATTGCAGAATTGGAATTCATATGCAGATTTGATGCCATCAATACAGTTAAATAGGGACTACAGTTTTCTCCCTCCCATTACAACAGGTAATTTTGCTTTTCTTTCCCCTCCCTGCCCCCCATCTCCCTCCTATATGCTGTTCTCCTCTGTTTGAATCTAAACAACTTCATTGATTTGCTGTAACAGTAAGATGGTGTATGACTTACACTTTCCTGCATTTATTCTCCACTCATTCATCTGTACTTCTCCGTCTTCAAGCATCTGATGAAGTGGGATTTTGTCCCATGAAAGCTCATGTGATAAATACATTTGTTAGTTTTTAAAAGTGCCACTAGACTCCTTGTTTGTTTTGCTGAACTAGACTAACACGGCTACTCCTTTGGAACTTGAAGGATCCTTGTAGTCTAGCTACAGCCAGAATTGCAGTTCCATAGAGTCCCAGTTTGTGGTCTGGAACATACACGTTCCTCAGACTTGAATGCTTTTTTTTGAAAGGCTGCCCACAAAGTGAGTCCTCTTGCCCAGAGGAATCAGAAGCCAATCCCAAATCCAGCAAAGACAAGGAGTAAAGTGACTAGTAACCAGTCACAAACCCAAGACCCTCCGTTCACCCATTCCTAGTTAGAACCATATGGGTGTAAAGTAGGTGTGGGACAGTGAGTGATGAAGGACTGTGAGGAATTGGTTGGGTTCCTGTTCTGTTCCTTTCCAGACTCTCAAAGTTTTGGGTTTTTGAAAAATGTAGACTATTGGGAAGAAATGTTGTTTTGAGCTGTGGCAGGACTCTGTCGTCACCCATTTCCAACATGACCCAGGCTAATCTTTAGCTTTTATCTGGGAATAACCTTTAGATTTCTGAGCTCTATATTCTACACACTGATAAATGCAGAAGCAAAGAACATAGACTGCTTACAAAGAGGTTCTGGAGTTTTATAATTTTGTATTGTTGAAAGGTGCTGAGTCTATAAATCCTTTAATTATCCCCCGAACAGGTGCAGGCTTCTTCACACACATCCCAAATATGAGCTGGAAGGACTGCCATTGGGTGGGGTGTGTGTGTGAAATTGAGCCATGGAAATATACTTTCAGTTCATAGGACTGCTCTGATTGCAATTCATACAAAACCCATTATAATTGTCAGCCTTGCTGGCAGTCTGTTGGGAACCAGCCTGACCCCTCTCCATGTTCATTGCACCTAGGTGCATGGGATCCAGTTTGGTGACTGGCTTATGAAAGGCACAAAGCCTGTGAGATATCCAGACTCATTTAGTTTTTGATTTATTCCTTATCTGCTGTAATCTGTCTTAAATTACAGATAGTGGCACCAGTCCTGACAAATGAGAAGAACCACCATAGCTGGCCGCAGGTGGTGTCACAGGACATTATGCGTCATGTCCACAACCTGAAAAGTAATATTTTTGTGGTTGTTGGTCAAGTAAAAGGCAAAACCCTGCTCCCTCTGCCAGCAGGCTCTGAGAGAGTGGAGTACATAGATTGTGAAAATGAAAAAAGGTAAGTATAGTTTTGAGTTTTCATCTGCTTTGCTCACCATATTTGTTATTTCTGCTAGGAATTTCAGGAAAAAAATAAGCAGGACTTTCCTTATTTCACTCTCTATTTTCCTTGCCAGTCAGCCAAGGAAATGAAGCTTAATGCTCAATCCAATGGCATTTCTGTTTGTCTGATTGTAACATAACCTGTGAGGCCCACACACAATCAGTTTCACAATTTCATCAGAGGGAAGAACCCTTTTGAGTTTGGTGAAAACCAGAACATTGGAAAAGCCTCATTTCCATAGTGTCCACGTGGTGCTCTGGGCAGAGGGAGATTGTGACATCAGAGGTTGCTCAGCCAGTCATTAGTCACATCCTCTAGTGCATTTGCTTACTCCAATTCCATTGGCTGACATGCACTAACAAATGAACCTGCAAGTCAGGACTGAGACACTTTGAAGAAGATGTTCAGGGCTGGAATAGCAGGAGCTGCTTCCATTCACATTGGAGCTGTATTGGAATGAGGCTGAAGATTTTTGCACACTGGTTCATAGTATGGCTGGTTCATTTTACCTTTGTCCAATCAGAGCTTTTAGTTTAACTAGGCAGTCCCTTCCAGTGAGATTCTTTTGCCTGCAGCAGCTGGTGGACACCATCAAGTGGAGGGATGACCAAGGCAGGCAGCAGGGTTAGTATTAAGGTTTAAGATCAGGTGTGGGGCAGTTGATGGCACTTGACCTGCATAAGGGACACCTTCTGCTGGTGGTACTGGGAAATACTGAAGTGAGTCCCCCACCAGCTGATCAGTGCTCTGCCCTCAAGTCCCTTCTCCGATCTTAGCCAAGCCCTAAGTCCACTACTTCCACAGTATAGTCCTGCTCCCTCTTCCTGGCCACTACCCAGTCAATGGCAGGGGATACCCCCATTGCTCCTAGTGCACTGGGGGAGTAGGGAGGGGCCCAGGCCCACCCTCTACTTCAGGCCCCAGCCCAGGGACCCTAAGCACCTCTGCCGAGGCCTTCTGCCTCCCTTCAGTCTCTGCACCTCAGCAGTCACTTCCCTAGGCCACTTTCCCTGCAGCCTCAGTCACCAGTAGTCTCTTGCTGGCCTGGAGTCCAGCCGCTGTCCACCCTTGGCTCCTTGCTGCCCCCAGACCACTGCTCCAGCTTCTGCCTCAGTCTGCTCCCTTTGGGTTTCCTGGTGCTGGTCAGCCCACTATGGTGCTTCACACTCAGCACTCTCCAGGCTATGGCTGCAGCCAGCCAGAGTACCTACTCCCTTGGTTCCCCAGGCCAGACTGAACTGTTTGCCTTGCAGCTCTCCTTATATACCAGACAGCCTGCCCCTGATTGGCTCTCAGCCCTTAGCAGACGATTGGCTGCCACTCTCAGGCCATTTAACCCCTTTTTTGCTGTAGTAGATCCCCTGCACCACTACATGAGGGTTTGAGTTAGGACAGGGGGGAGTGCTGGTTGAGTGAGTTACCTGTGGTGTTACAGTGCTACTACTTAGACCCCTCTCCCTGGAGCACATATGGGTTATCCTGGGAAAATGGTGATATGAACTGCTAAAGCAATATGGAGAAGAGGAGTGGCTTAGATTAGGTAAGGTTAAATGTGGGTAAAATTGGTACAGGGCCAGGTATATAGACTGTGTCCTTGCCACTTCCCCAATTGCCATGTTAGCTGACATTGGTTATAAAGAGTGTAACCTCCTTGTGTAAAGAGACAACAGAGTCCTGTGGCACTTTTAAAGACTAACAGATTTATTTATCGCATGAGCTTTCGTGGGAGAAAATCCCTCTTCGTCAGACGCTTTGAAGATGGGAAACTTACAGAATGGGAGGAAATTAAATGCAGGGGAGTGTATGACATAGGATCAGGTCAGGCTGTAACAGCAAATCAAAATAGGTGTTAGGATTCAAACACTGGGGAACAGCACATAGAGGAGGGTGAGGTCAAATCACTTGTTGTAATGAGAGAAAAATCCATAGTCCCTGTTTAACCCCAAGACAACTGAGTCAAAGACTTACTCAAGCAGAGGAATCTGTGCTGTCTCGGGGACTTTCTTTTTGCCCCACCCCCCCCACACATAAGATGCAATTCTGCAGTGACCTGGAGAACTACTTTCGCCGTCTCAGACTCAAGGAGTATTTCGCCACCACCAATGTAGAATGCAATGACCTTCAGATACCTTCCTCCCAACATTGCAAGAAAAAGTATTCGACGTGGACTCCTCCTGACGGTCGGAGCAACAGACTAGACTTCTATATAGATTGTTTCCACTACCGGGCAAAGGCTGAAATTGTGGACAAACAACATCACTTACACCATAACCTCAGCGATGCAGAGCATAATGCCCTCCAGAGCCTCAGAAACAACTCTGACGTTATTATTAAGGAGGCTGACAAGGGAGTTGCCGTCGTCATCATGAATAAGTCGGATTACGATCAGGAGGCTTATAAACAGCTGTCCAATAGAATGTTCTACAAACCACTCCTCTCTGACCCCACTGAGGAATACCAAAAGGAACTACAACACCTACTCAAGAAACTCCCCAAAGCAGCACAAGAACAAATCAAGACAGACACACCGCCAGAACCCCGTCCAGGGATATTCTATCTACTACCAAAAATACATAAAAGAGGAAACCCCGGATGCCCCATCATCTCAGGCATTGGCACGCTTACAGCAGGATGATCTGGCTATGTGGATTCTCTCCTAAGACCCTATGCTATCAACACACCTAGCTATCTGAGAGACACTACAGATTTCCTGAGAAAAATCGAATCCATTGACGGTCTTCCAGAAAATACCATCCTGGCCACTATGGTCGTAGAGGCTCTTTACACTAACATCCCACACAAGGATGGATTACAAGCTATTAGAAGAACTATCCAAGATGATATTGTAGAAAGACAACAGAGTCCTGTGGCACTTTTAAAGACTAACAGATTTATTAATCGCATGAGCTTTCGTGGGAGAAAATCCCACTTCGTCAGACGCTTTGAAGATAGGAAAGTTACAGAGTGGGAGGAAATTAAATGCAGGGGAGTGTATGACATAGCATCAGGTCAGGCTGTAACAGCAAATCAAAATAGGTGTTAGGATTCAAAACACTGGGGAACAGCACATAGAGGAGGGGGAGGTCAAATCACTTGTTGTAATGCGAGAAAAATCCATAGTCCCTGTTTAACCCCAAGACAACAGAGTCAAATTTGCATATAAGTTCGAGTTCTGCAGTCTCTCTTTGAAGCTGTGATTTGTTATTCATCTGTTTCAATACAGCTATTAACAAGTCGTCAAGGGAGTGAGCAGGGAGATTGAAGTGTTCCCCTACAGGTTTTGCAGTGTTGCAATTTCTGATGTCAGATTTGTGTCCATTGATTCTTTGGCGCAGAGACTGTCCTGTCTGTCCAATATATAAGGTAGAGGGGCATTTCCGGCACATGATGGCATAAATCACATTGGTGGATGAGCAGGTGAACGAACCCTTGATGGAGTAGGTGCCATGATTAGGCCCTGTGGTGTCATCAGTGTAGATATGAGGGCAAAGTTGGCAGCGTGGTCTGCTGCAGGGCTGTGTTCCTGCTTTAGTGTTTCTG